>CAOLHI010002184.1:0-282347 GCA_948474755.1 Ctenosaura bakeri
GCCCTAGCCACAATGGGACTTACAGATCCCTCTTGCAGTTGAAGACCAAAAGCATTTGATTTAGGAAAATATGACTGGTTCTTCTAGTTGGGTTTCCCAGCTGAGACACAGAGCTCACCAAAATTAAATTGAATAATTGTTCTTAGGAAAGAGGAATTAATTATCCTCTTCCTCCATAACATTTCTAGAATACATTTAAAATTGTATATGTAAATCATTTTATCCATCTTTGAATTTTATTGTCCAGACTGGATTTTTGATTGTGGCAGCAGTATGTTTTTAGAAGCAAGTAGAGTTTCTATTTTCCTTCATCAAACTTTGGGAAATGAATAAAATCATCTCAGGGCTTTGGATGTGAGTCCTTGGGCCTCACTTATGAAGTCAGTTATAGTTTGAAAGATCTGAGTATGAAACATGGAATTACACTGAACTTTTGGGTTGGAAATGGCAGCTCGTAGTCATCCTCTGTAAGCAATCTGCTGCAGGGGGAGACATTTCATATGGTATTGCTGGCCAAACAAGGTTTGAATTGGTAAGAAAAAAAAGTCTCCTTGGATTAAAGGGAACCCAGAAGATCAGCCACAAGGGTCAGCAAGCCCTGCTTTTGGTGAGCAAATTGTCATTTTGGTGGTGAATAAGCATGGGCAAAGTGGGGAAACAGAGATTGCCAGCTTGCCCTTCTGGAAGAAAACCTGCCTGAAAATGGTTACAAGGACCATAGGACCAATTTTCTTTAATATCTGATACAAAATAATGGATTAGTTTTGAGAGAGGCTTTCTGCTTATGATGGTGAAATTGAGGCTTCTGCTGAATTTACTTCTTTACATGTTTAAGAGACTGTGAGTAAATGGGTTGAGAGCTATTCTCAAAGAGTTTGTAATAGAGTGAAAGAGTAAAGAGCTGGGATTTTTACTGAGAGAATTGAAAAACATAGGGACTTCAATGCTTAATAAAATAACAGAATAATAACAATGGCAATACTGTCAATAAATTTAAGAAGTGTGAGAAGATGAATTGTTTACCTTTGAGTCATAATAAGAGCAAGGTCAGGCTGCTGAAGCCTACGCTGGAGCTATGGGAAGTTGTGGCAGCCAAATTTTTTCCTGCTGCATATACCTGATTGCTGTAAACAAAGTCTATTGATAGGTATTTGAATAAAGAGTGACATATGATAGCCAAACAGATAACTGCAGGCTAGAATTTTTCTTCTTCTTTTTTAAATGAATATCATGAGCTCTAGTCTTAGATACAAGACTAGGGTTCTGAAAGAAGAGGATCACTTGAATTGCCAGCAAAACCTGTACACATGCTGCAAAAAGTGGTTCTGGATGAGCTGAAGTCTATAAAACTGCAGATGTCACAAACTGCATCTGATCTGAAGGCAGAATTTTAAAAAGAATTTAAAGCAGAATTGGAGGAAGTGAAATTATCTTTAAACAGATGGTATTATGATTCAAACAGATAAATGAAAAAGTTCAGAATTTGGAGGAAAAAGACTGAGAGGCCGAGGGAGGGGGCAGATGGCCAGAAAGACTGGGCAAAGTTCATGATCAAGACCTGGATGCTATTGCTGTAATAGAAGTGAAACAACATGAGATATTTTCATACTTCAGATCAGTTCCAGAACAAGCACATGAGAATGTTTGGGGAAGAAAGATCAAAGTCATACCTACTCTTGGAGAAATGAAGTGAAAATATGGAGCCAGAAGCGCACTGTGTCTACAGACTTAATTCTAGGGCCACAACTTAGAGGAACCTATATAGGATGTGATTGTTTATTTTGTCAGAAAGTAGAATGTAGATGGGACATAGGGAAGTGGTGGTTCTTAAGGAAATATCCACCAGAATTCTAGGCAGGGGAAAAGAGTATGGCTTCCTGACAGAGAAACTGAAGCAAAATAAGATCTCATTTAGATGGGACAAATTGGAGGGAATTACTTTTATATTTAATCAACAATGATTTAAGTCAATACATTAACAAAATGCTAAATAATTTTTATGGAAATATGAAAAGAAGTTGAGGACATTGGGTGAACAAAGAGAGAAAGAGGAACTGAAAGAACTTTTAGAACAAGACTTGGATTAAGAAAAGAAGGCCAAGGACAGCAAGGGAGATGATAGAAGAGAAGCTGATGTGGACTTTGCTAAACTTCTGGACCGATGATGGATTTGAGATGCATCTTTTGGAACATAGGGAGGGTAAATACCTCTCCTACCCTGCAAGAAAAAAAAAGAAGATATTTTATTATTTGATCAGATTCAGCCAGGGTATCATTTATTTACAAGAAACACAAAGACATAAAGCATTTGTGCCTTCTTAAATTTGCCAAATAATTTATTTCTGCGGCAGATAAGAAGAAGAATGGAGTTGTTTATATAAAAGCACACTTGACTCTAGAATAAATATTGGAAGATAAGTATAGTAAATATTTGGGGGAGTCCAAACTGATGTACAAAGGATTAAAATTTTAGTGATAGGGATTTATGCTTCTATGAGGAATAAGGCTGGTTTTTATGAAAAAAATATTTATTTAGTTACTCCTATGAAAACTGATCACTGTTGGGAGATTGGTACGATGTAATCTCCCCCTTAATGGACAGGTCCTCTGAGAAGGATATTAAAATTTCACAAGGTAAACTTCCAAAATCATTTTTTTAAATTAATGAATAATATGGGAATGCTAAAGAATATACCTTTTCTCTGAAAGACAAAGATCCTTTCTAAGAACTGATACGTTTTTGAATTCTAAGATTTTGTGTAGCAGAATCATCAAAATGGAGACACTACCAAAGACTTTTGCTGACCACAATCTGGTGACTCTATTTTTAAAGGGGAAGAGAGGATCTGTGAGCTGGAGATTGAATGAAATTCTCCTCCAAGATGAAACGGATGTATATAGAGTTGACTGAATATTTTGAGAACAACATGGAGAAAGGTACTGATACCAGAAAGGTATGAGAAATGGTTAAGGCATTTATGAGAGGACGTTTTATATAACAGAATATGAAGTTTTAAAAAAGACATGAAAAATGCAGTTAATCTTAAAGGAAACAAAAAGAAAGGAAGAGGAACTGAAGTAGTTTGCTTCAAAAAAAAAGTCTGTAGTCAAAGGAAGTAATCTTCAGAAGAATTGTTATCAAATGGTGTACCATTGGTATTTGACCCCAGAAAAATTGGCCAGAATGCAGAAAAGGGCTTCTAATATATGTTAGAAATGTGAGCAACAAGTAGGGACACATTACCCTATGTAGTGGACTTGTGAGAAGACTAAAGAACTTTGGAGAAAAATACACAGCCTGATTGAGGAGACTTTGAAGGGTAATTTGCAATTAAAACCTGAACTGTATTTATTGGGACTATTTCATGACCAAATGGAGAAGAAACATGGAAGATTATTAAGATATACGACTATGGCAGCAAAATTAACATACATGCAGAAATGGAAAAGTACCATAATTCTAATAAACAAAGATTCATTGCTGAAATTGACTGATCTAGCCAAATGGACAAACTATTGTGTTTGGAGAAAAATCATTGATGTCATTTTTGAGAGACTGGGAACTTTTAATTGTTTTCTGTCAGAAATGTAAGAATAACATGTTCACTGTAGGTTTTGAGTGCATCTGGAGAACTTATAGTAAAATGTATAATCATCATTAAGAAAGTTGGAAGTCAGTGTTAATTTTTCTTTTCCTCTTTCTGTCGTTTCTTCCTTTCCGTTCCTTTAATTTCCTTTCCTTTCCTTTGTTTTGCTTTTCCTTTTGTTTGCATTTAAAAGTTCCTATACACACACACAAACACACACATGTACATTGAGTTACACCGGACTTGCCCCACAGTCTTTTCTGGCATGGGACAGTTTGATTGATTCTTCATGAAAGTGGAAAATCTGAAGCTGGTGGACTCATACTGATAAATTTGTAGATACACATTAGGAAATGAAACAGCTTTCAACAACAGAGGAAGGAAAAGAAAGCAACAGCAATGGCAGACATTCTGCAGGTTTTTGTTCTTGCAAAATCTGAAAATTTTATAATAGTACCACTTGAAGGAAGCTGTTTTTACTCAGGAGGTTAGCTTCATTTCTTGCCGGGGGTAATGTGCTTTAAACTCCTGAAATGCTTAAAGGACTTGGTTGTTCTTTCATGCTTTAACATCACTTTCTGAGAGGAAATATTCTTCTTCAGAGTGGGTTTTCCATACAGATTTCTCAACAAACAAAAACCAAAAAGGATTTCAGAACTATCACCTGCCTAATTCCCAAGTCAGTACAATGATGTGCCATTCAACAAATGTGTGGTAAAAGTATTCAAGGTTACAATATGGATTTTTGTGGAGTGTTTATGCAGAGTAATCAAGAGAGATGTAGGAAAAGAGAGAACTTGTGCTGAAGAAAAGTGTTTGGAAAATGGATGAAGGAAAAGGGTCTTTATGTGTATGCGGACCAGCTATATTTCCAAAGACAACCATGAAGCTAACAAAATAATGGGTTATCTGTAGAGTTCTTGTTCTAACGGATCTATAAATCTGAGCCTATTGAAACATTTTTTTTTTAAAAAAAGAAAAGCATTTGACCTAACCATTAGGACGAATGCTTAGAGGAAAGTATTCTCCTGACTGTTAGAGATAATCGTATTGTTATGGACTTTAAAAAGATAAATTAGTCCAAAGTAGGTTTCTTTTTTCATAGAAAATAAAATGTAAATGATCTAAATTTGGACTAGTTACTCTTTGATTGTGAGATATATAAAGTAGCCCATTCTGGTAGCATCTGTACTGGCTTCTGTATTCCTATAAATTGACTTGTTTGGATCCAGATAGTCCATTACATCTAAATTTATTTTCATTTCAAGTGTCTGGTTTGTGAATTAAGTCCATCTTGGAGGAGTGCTGAATAGATCAACTATTGTCCTACAGAAAAATGATGGCCCATATTTGGTTAGCATTCACATTTGTTGAAAGATTTAAGGAGAATACCCCCACCCTGCCGCCAATATCTTGCCTTTACTGAGAAATGTTAATTTACTTTTTAGAACCTTCTACATTTTATAGGTGATCACAAACATAACAGGGGATGTCAAATTTATGGATGTGAAGTTACAGGCGATTTCCAACTTAGCAGAAAAGAAATGAGTCCAAATGGTGTAATCCCCCAAATAAGAATAAATACATTACAAAGCATTTCCAACTGATATTTTGGAAGGCCAACAATTGGCCATATTGTTAACATGTTGTTTATGGTTTCTTCTCTTGGCTGATTAATTTTCAGCAACATGCCTTGATTCACTCAATGTTCTCTCTTCCAGAGTCTGCCTTACTGCTTGAATTTACTGCAAAGTGTTAACAGCTTTTTCATCACTGATACACATTTATCAATGGAAAATGGAGTGGTGGATAAAGTCTTAGCAGACTGAAACAAAGGTACAGCCCCCACTGTTCTGTTTGATTGATTGATTGGTTGGTTTTTAATGACCTTGTTAGTCTGGTCATTTTTATTTTTCCATGACCTGAAAAGGGTTTAATTTGCTCTGAATTCTGACGAACTAGGAGTGTCTAGAAATTGACAAAGTATGGCCATTTCCTCACGGGATATTTGAAACGGTGCAGTCCATCCTCCAGGGAGGACGTCTGCACCTGGGAGCAGACTGGGTCCAGACTACTTAATGTAGATCCACACCTCAGCCCACTCCAGAACGACCCCAAGTGGTCGTCCAGCGTGCTTTTGAAAGACCAGAAAAATCAGGTGTTTGAAAAGCACGGAGTGCGCCACTGTGAGCCTGCTCCCTTGTGCAGATTCGCAGGCTCACACCAATGCGAGCCTGCAATCTGCCGGGGGTGGGCTTTAGGCTGGTGAGCTTCAGTGGTTGGTTGAGACCCTTGAAAAACCAGAAGCCACCATTTTCGACGCTGGAGCAGTACGGAGTGACGAGCACACACTGCTCCGGAGCAGCCTGGAACGGACCGGAGAGCCAGAAGATCCGGTAAGTAGCGGCGTGGGGTGATTCCCTTGCGGAAATGGCCTATGTTTCACATTACCAAAGAGAGCACACAGATATCCTGCAATCAGTCAAAATTAGATAGTGCTCAAATTTCTGAATATAGCAAATAACCCTACAGAAAGCAACCCTACAAAACTAAATGCACAGATGAAAAAAATTATTTGCAGTGGGCTTTTTGATTGCTTCCTTGAAGCATGGTTTTATGGCAGGATCTGGTAACTTCTGACAATCTGAGAGCTAATCAAACCAGAGGGAGAGCTGCATCCATGTCCAGATAGTGCCTGCAAGAGCAGACCATAGAGGGAAGCTCCATGGTTGAACTCCCTCCCTACAGAGGCCAGGATAGCCCTGCCCTTGCTCATCTTCCATCAACAGTGAAAATATTTTTATGCCGTCAAGCTTTTAGAAACTGATAAGGAGTGAGCTTTTAATGCTGTGGTGCTGTCTTTAAGGCTTGTATATAGTCTTTTAAATGAATTTTAATGCTGCTTATGTTTTAACCTTACAAATTGTTTACTCACTTTTTAAATAACTTTTATACTTTTATTAATGGCTTTGTATAGTTTTTAATTTGTTGGCCACCTTGAGGCCAGTATTGGGAGAAAGGCCGGGTATAAATGAATTAAACAAATGAACAAGCAAACAAACATTTTCTTCCTTTCTTCCTTTTCTGGACCTCAGCCAATTTTACCACCCTGATCCCACAACCCCTCCAAGCAGAATTTTTCTTTTTTTTTGGTGAAAGAAAAGGCCTTTGTTTTTATAATTAATTTGGGCTTCAAACAGGTTGAGGGGCTAGAATAGCCTTTAAATGACAAGTTGCGGCCATGCAGCTTCTGGGTGTGCCATTAGCCTTTTTGGCTAATTTTCTTTAAGCAGGTAGATTGGGGAATGGGGAGGGCCAAGAGGTCCCAGAGGGCATACTGTGGCTCTAGCGGGCTACAGTTTGCCACCCTTGCTGTATAGTTTAAAATAAGCTACACTAAAGGAAAGAAAATGTTTTCTAATGAAAGATACATGCAAACAGTCCCGTCTAGTTACCAATATAAATTCTATTACCCAAATAAGTGGAAGCTTGCATATCTGCTCTATACTTTGTAAGACTTTATACCAGGTATTTAACAACTGAATCTGAACAGCTGGAAAAAACAGCTGTGGGAGCAGGAAATCTCTAAGGCAAACACTTCTTTAAAAATTATGCTTTTATGGATGTAGATTGCATACAGTTTTAGGACAAGGTTTTCTTTCTATATAATGCTTTATTCAACCAAATAGTCTTCAATGGCATGAGAGAATTTTAACATGGGTTACTTCTCATTGTAGAGGAAAAAATTTACCCCCCTTTTTTTGAAAATGTATGATTTCTCATATAATATATATATCACTTTATATTAGAATCAGTTAATGTGTTTAAACCCTGTTGCGTGTGGTGCTCTAGAATACAGATACATACATGTTTTGGGGGTCTTTGAAAAACATGCTGGAGGACCACTTGGGGTCGTTTTGGAGTGTACTGAAGTGCGGATCTCTGGCAAGTAGTCCGCTCCTAGTCCGCTCCAAGGTGCAGACGTCCTCCGTGGAGGACACACTGCACCGTTTTAATTCCCCCATGCAGAAAAGGCCCCAGTGATTCATTGGGTGAGCTTTCAATAGAAACACAATTGTATGCATGTTTTCCCAGAAGTAAATCCTCCTAGAGTCAATAGGGCTTATTTCCAGGTAAATGTGAGTAGGACTGCAAAAGCAAAAATAATCATTATGAAAGTCATACAATTGATTCATCCTTTTATTCCATTTTTTTAAAAATGTAAGAATCCCTGCATTTTTACCATTATTCAAATATGTATTGTATCTTTTTTTTCTTTTTCAAGGCAAAAAAAGTCAACAAAAATAGTAAAAAAGAAAAACAAAACAAAAAAATCCACACCAAACCACGGCTTTACGTCATATCACAGTTAGAAAATTGCAGGTGTACTCAGATCTCCCACAGCTACCCTTGCTTATTATAGTTTTTAATAGTTTTGCCCCAGAGACTGTAGTTGTTTTTGAAGAAACAAGTTCAACCAAGAAACAAGGAAAAGAAAGACAAGGTCAAGCCAAGTGCCTCTATATAAATCCAGAGAGACTATTAATGGAACATTGTAGACTTCATGGAATCTGCTCTAATGAAAAGGACTTTGGGCAAGCATCATAAAACCCTGCCAAATGCTGAAAAAGTCCTTGCTAATATCTCTACCATTTCATCTTCAAAGCAGGTTTTGACATCCATTGTGCCAGACCTTTCCACACTTCTGCCAGAAGTAGTAGGTTTAAAGTCTAACACTAAAATAAACTCTGAGAAGAAGAGACCAGGGACTGTCATAGTCTCAAAACGATCAAACACTGGAAGCATGTCCCAGGATCAGTGGAATCGGCCAGTCATTCCACCCAGAAGACCTGGCTTCAAAGTGTGCTATATCTGTGGCAAAGAGTTCGGGTCACAATCACTTCCTATCCATGAGCCACAATGTCTGGAGAAGTGGCACATAGAAAATGAGCAATTACCGAAGCATCTCAGAAGACCAGCACCCATTAAGCCTCAGACCATTTCTGGAGGATCTTGTGATCTGATGGTTCAAAATGCAGCTGCTGCTCAAAGTTACAAGGCTCAGCTTGTGCCTTGTCAAAATTGTGGTCGTACCTTCCTTCCTGATCGTCTCTCTGTGCACCAGAGGAGTTGTAAACCAAAGACCAATCCAAGTTCTTCCAACAGTTCTCCCAAATCAACAGGTTATGGGCCAGCATCTTCCATGTCAGACAAGGTACATTAGGAAGCATCATACCTTGAAAGAGCCTTAGTTGTTTCTGTATGAGAATTCATGGATCATATTCTGCTGCTATTGAAGTTAATGTTAAAACCTTCACTATTGGCCTTAATCAAACTAGGATTTTATTTCAAATAAATGAGCTAGAGTTAGTAGTTTTAAACAAGCCTCATCTGACTGGACCAGTTCCCATGGTCTGAGCAAGTTGTCAGTAGAGGTACAAACTCCATACAACACACAAAAAAAAATCATGGATTTATTTTTGTAGTAACTAAGGTAATTTAATTTATAGGAACCTCAGTGATAAAACATATTAAGATTTGTTGGGTTTTAAATTGCTGTAGCTAACAGTGGAAGGAGGTTTAAGGCCACCAACTCAGGCCCTTTTTGCACCTTACCTCGTTCTGGTGTCGCCACGAGGGGATAGCGAGAAACTTCTTGCAAGAGGCATTCGCATCCCCTCTGCTTCCTCTCCACACCAGCTCTGTGCTGGCCAGAAGGAAGTGTGAGCACTCCTCCCCTTCCTTCCACATCACAGCCAGGTACTTTCCCAGGCTGCGCTGGGGGAGGAAGTGCAATGGCCGCACATCCAGAGCCTCCGCACACAAGGTAAGTGTGGGTGGGGCATGGGAGGGACACGCAATTGCGCATCATTTTTGGCAACAAGCCGAAAATGATATAATGCGCGATCACTACCTAATGGCCTTGGGAGTGTTGCGTGATTGCGAGGACGTCATGTGGAATGGTCCTCGCAATTGCGTGATACTCCCGAGGCCATTTCGCAACAGGACTGGCGTGCGAAAAGGGCCTCAAAATACAACAATAAATATAAGCAAACATCAAGCTGTTTTTTCATGAAACTCATGTAGGACCCCAAAGAACTTGGAAAAGTTACTGTTTGGACTTCCAGAATCCCACAGTGAGGATGGCCACTAATTTTGCACTTAACTGAATTGTAAAGATGTGTAACAAGGCACCATCAAGAGTGGCCAATGAGCTTTGGGGGTGCCCAATGTGCATTATAGGCACAATGTGCATCTGAGACCATAATCCATCAGTCCTGATTCACTTTGGTACCATTACACATTGTGTAGCTCTACTATATAATTGCATAAGAGAAGCCTTCTACTGGATATAGACATTGTGTATCTTCATTTCCTGCAGAGGGAAGTATGCTTACAAGCACACAATGCACCAGTGGGATACCAGCCATAACTTTTCCAAGTTTTGGGATCCAGAATCAAACAAAACCACTTGGGCGATGCTGACATATAATTCCCACTAGGAGTGGAACATCTTTTGATGTGTTCTGGATCTGAGTTTAATGGAAGTAAAGCAGAGAGGAAGAGATTATTATAGTTTGCCCTCCAAACTGTGAAGTGTGTAAATTTATGGGGAAAGCATGTTCAACAGCATCTTATACAGATTTTTTTAAAAATGCTATTTGAATTTGCTAAGCTTTTAATGCAAGAGGTCTTTCCCTTTGATTTATGAATGTTTACTTAGCTTCTTTCTTGGACTGAATGAACATGTAAAAAGTGGAACAGAAATCAGTGTTTTTTTTAAAAAAGAGTTACTTATTTGAACTGTGGTGTATAGGAGTATGTTTCTTACCCTCTTGCTTACATGAAGAATGCGTTTCACTGAATGTGAGAATACATCTCCCTGGTCTTTTGTAATCCTTACTGTGGTGAACTAAAGAGAGTCAGAGCTTACAAACAGATCTCATTAAGGTCATGTCATTGTCTTTAAACAGATTTACATATTGCTCTTTTGCCTTCTATTTTTATGAACCACTGTTTCAGAATTCTATTGTAAAGGAGAAAGGGGAGAAAATATGGAAGACAGGGATAAAATGTAAAATTCATCTTAATATCCTATCATTTCAGACAAAGAAAGAAAGAAAATATAGTTCAGATAATTATCATTTTGTAAAGCAGTTTTTAGTGAAGAAGATCTCCCCTCCCCCGAAAAAAAGATCCACATTGAGAATTCATTTACAGTCTTATGTTCCTTGCTGATATTTCTTTGTGCATATTGAGCACAGTCTTCACGCACATGAGGTCACAGAACTACCTTTGGATTCCCAGAGAATTCAGTATGTTTCAGGCTCCATTTTTCTTACTTGTCAATCCAGTATGGTACATGGGTAGTAGCAGTGCACTCCGACAAGTACAGGAGATGGACATGCATGTTGTGGGATACTAAAGGCACAACTGAAAACTGTGCCAATAAGGAGGAAAAATGGCAGGTGTCTAAAGAAACTATAATGGTTGACTAAAGAACTCTCAGATGAGCTAAGTGTTAAAAGACACATGTACAGGAAATGGAACGACGGCAAAACCACCAAAGAGGAATTCAAGCAAATAGCCAGGGAGAAAGTCAGAAAAGCTAAAGCACAGAATGAACTCAGGCTCGCCAGAAAGATTAAAAACAATAAAAAGGGCTTTTTTAGATATGTCCGCAGCAAAAGGAAATACAAGGAAATAATAGGGTTGCTGCGTGGAGGAGATGGCCAATCAATAACAGAGTGAAGAGAGAAGGCAGAACTACTGAACACCTTCTTTGCCTTAGTTTTCTTCCAAAAAGATAGCAGTACTCAACCTGGAGGATGGGGAGCAGGTGACGAATGGGGGGAAATGCAGCACAGAATAAGTAGAGAAGTAGTACAGAAATATTTAGCTAAACTAGATGAATTCAAGGCCCTTTTCGCACGGGCCTTTTCTCGTGCGACAGCCCCGTGAGCCTCGCGGGAGTGGGAGCGTTGCTCCGCACGACGCACTCCCACTTCCGCCGGGCTCACAGGGCTGAAGCGGCACGAGCGCGGGTTTTTTGATTTTCGCTTCCAAGCGAAAATCACCCGCGCTCGCGCAACGCTCCCGGCGCCCGCGTGCACTTACCTCTTGTGCGGAGCGTCCGGGAGCCGGCCGGGTCGCGCTTCCTTCCCTCCCCCCTGCGGAAGGAAGGGACGGGGCAGGGTGCTAGCGCGACGGACGCGACACGTCCTGCTTCGCGCGCGGGGGGGGCGGATGAGACGAGCGCCTTTCTCTCTCGCGCGCGCGGGGGGGGAATGGACGGACGCGCGAGCTGCCGCCGCCTCCGGGAGGCTGCCGCTTCCCCGCTCGTTCCTTTGCCTGCGGAAGGAAGGAGGGGGAAGCGGCAGCCTTCTGGAGAAGGCTTCTTGTGCGAGCCGCCCTCCCCCGCTCGCGCGAGAAGACTTAATGCGAAAAGGGCCCAAGTCTCCAGGGCCAGATGAATTACATCCAAGGATATTAAAAGAACTGGCAGAAGTCATTTCTGAACCACTTGCAATAATCTTTGAGAACTCTTGGAGAACAGGAGACGTCCCAGCAGACTGAAGGAAGACAAATGTTGTCCCCATCTTCAAGAAGGGAAAAAAGAGGACCCAAATAATTATCACCTGGTCAGCCTGACATCAATACCAGGAAAGATCCTAGAGCAGATCATGAAACAGTCAGTTTGTAATTACTTAGAAAGCAATGCTATCACTAAAAGTCAACATGGATTTCTCAGAAATAAGTCATGCCAGACTAAGCTTATCTCTTTTTATGATAGTGTTACAAGCTTGATAGATGAAGGGAATGCTGTAGATGTAGCATATCTTGACTTCAGTAAGGCCTTTGACAAAGTTTCCCATGACATTCTTGCAAAGATGCTAGTAAAATGAGGGCTTGATGGGGCTGCCATTAGGTGGATTGGTAATTGGTTGACCGACTGAACCCAAAAGGTGCTCACCAATGGCTGCTTTTCATCCTGGAGACAAGTGACTAGTGGGGTGCCACTGGGTTCTGTTCTGGGTCCAGTGCTATTCAACATCTTCCTCAATGACTTGGATGAGAGAATAGAGGGCACACTGATCAAATTTGCAGATGATACCAAACTGGGAGGGGTTGCTAATACACCAGAGGACAGGATCAAAATTCAAACGACCTTGACAGATTGGAGAGCTGAGCCAAAGCTAACAAAATGAATTCAACAGAGAGAAATGTAAAGTCCTACACTTAGGAATTAAAAATGGAATGCACAAATATAGGGTGGGAGATGTGTGGCTGGATAGCAGTACATGTGAAAGGGATCTAGGAGTCTTGGTAGATCACAAGCTGAACATGAGTCAGCAGTGTGATAAGGCAGCCAAGAAAGCCAACGTGATTCTTGGTTGCATCAATAGGAGTATGGTGTCTAGACTGAGGGAGGTAATGGTACCACTCTATTCTGCATTGCTTAGGCCTCATTTGGAATACTGTGTCCAGTTCTGGGCACCTCAATTCAAGAAGGATATCAACAAGCTGGAACGTGTCCAGAGGAGGGTGACCAAAATGGTATAGGGTCTGGAAGCCATGCCCTATGAGGAACGGCTTAGGGAGCTGGGTATGTTTAGTCTGCAGAAGAGAAGGTTAAGAGGAGACATGATAGCCACGTTTAAATATTTGAAGGGATGTCATGTCAAGGAAGGAGCAGGCTTATTTACTGCTGCTCCAGAGACTAGGACAAGGAGCAATGGATTCAAGCTACAGGAAAGGAGATTCTACTTGAACCTTAGGAAGAACTTCCTGACAATCAGAGCTATCCGGCAGTGGAATATGCTGCCTCAGAGTGTGGTGGCATCTCCTTCTTTGGAGGTTTTTAAGCATAGGCTGAATGGCCATCTGTTGGGAAAGCTTTGATGGGTGTTCCTGCATAGCAGGGGGTTGGACTCAGTGGCCCCTGGCATCTCTTCCAACTCTCTGATTCTCTGATTCTATGTTCCTCCTAGATCAAAACTGACTCTCTTCTTCCTTCTGAGCTTCAGTGTGTTGATCCACTGCACTTCATGTTGGCATATTGAATGCCCACAGGGGTAAGGATCATGCACTTAAGATTTTGTGTGAATTCATGCGTGTGTGTATAAAACCTGAAAATGCAAGATTGTATCCAGTGTTGGTTCCTTGCTGATGGAAAGTGCTTACACTACTCTAGGAGAGGTGATTGAATCACTGGACGATTAGGGATTTAAAGAAGTACTAAAAAGAAGAACAGGTAGATTATGGAGAAACTGGCTTCTTTGTGTTGGTCATCAATGCAGAGAATAGATACCTGTATTTGAACCAATATTTTGAGGGAAGTTGTCTGAGAAACTAGACAAATAGGGATGAAAAGTGATGGAGAATGTATTGAATCTATTACTGACAAACTGAAACCAAACAAATCAGCTGGTTCAGATGGTATCCATTCAAGAGTTCTTTTAAATCTCAAGTGTGAAATTACTCACTTCCTAATAAAAATCGATAACCTGTCCTTAAGATCAGCCTCTATATCAGAGGATAATACAAGGGTATAACCTATTTCAGAGAAATAGACCAAACAAGAATGGAGGAAGAGTAGCAGCATTATATGTCAAGGATGTTTACACCTGTGAAGCGATCCATGGCATAGAACCTGAAAGCCAGTTGAAAGCATCTGGATAAAAATTAAGGGGGAGAGAAGCAACAGTGATGTCATGGGGGCATCTACTACAGACTCCCAAGCCAGACTGAGGACTTAGATTATGCTTTCCTGGAACTGTCCTGATATTTGCCAGACTGTACCAAGAATATAAGGCCCAATAAATTCCTCACTTGCCTTGCAGACAATTTCATTATCCAGAAGATGAAAAAAGGAACAAGGGGATCGGCTGTTTTAGACCTAATCCTAACTAACAGTGATGATCTGGCTAACTGGGTGGAAGTGGTGGGATCCTTAGGTAGGAGTGAACATGTTCTTCTGGAGTGAAAAGGGAGGGGGAGCAAGTGTAGTCAGATACATATTCTAGACTTTGAGAAAGTTGATATAATGGGTGTGATCCAGGGATGCTAAAAAAGGAGGGAGTTCATGATGGATGGGAGTTTCTTAAAAGTCACATATTGAAGGCACAATTTCAAAAGGTTCCAAAGAGGAGGAAAAATGGGACGTGTCTAAAGAAGTTGGGATGGGTGTCTAGATAACTTTCAACTTAGCTGTGATTAAAAAGGAACAGGATATGTGACACCTGGCTTGACCACAATACATGTGAAAGGGGTCTATAAGTTAGCAGTGTGATGCAGCAACTAAAAAACCCAAGGAGATTCTAGGCTGCATCAATAGGAGTATAGTGTTTAGAACAAGAGAAATAACAGTAACACACTATTCTCCTTTGGTCAGACCTTACCTGAATACTGAGTCCAGTTCTGGGCACCACAATTCAAAATATTGACAAGCTGGAATGTATCCAGAGGAGGGCAACCAAAAAGGTAAAAGGGCTGGAAACCATGCCCATGAGGAACAGTTTAGGGAGTGAAGTACATTTAACCTGGAGAAGAGAAGGTTAAGTGTTGACATTATAGCCATGTTTAATTGTTTGAAAGGATGCCATGTTGAAGATGGAGCAAACTTGTTTTCAGGTGCTCCAGAGACTAGGAACAATTAATTCAAACCACAGGTGCAATGTGTTCAAACTACAGAAAAAGAGTTTCCACCTAAACATTAGGAAGAACTTCCTGATGGTAAGAGCTGTTTGACAGTGGAATATGCTTACTTGGAGTGTGGTGGAGTCTCCTTCTTTGGAGGTTTTTAAATAGATGGAATTGTCAGAACTGCTTTGATTGTGTATTCCTGCATGGTGGGGGTGGGGTATGAATGGATAGGAAGTGTTATTTTGAAAGTTATCAAGCAAAGAGAAAAAAAAATCTGCAAAAATACATCTGTCTCACTAACATTTTAGAATTCTTTGAGAGTGTCAACAAGGTTTTAAACAGGGATGATCCAGCAGACATTGCTTGCTTGCAGACTAAAAAGGTTTTCGATAATGACTTCACCAAAGGCTCCTATGAGTAAATGCAGAAGATGGGATAATAGGAGAAGCCTTATCATGGATTCTAATTGGATAAAGAACAGGAGGCATATGAAAACAATGTCCTTCAACCAAAGATTTGTATTGGAAGCACCCCTTTTTAACTTGTTTATATGTGATCTGCAGTTAGGTCCAGCCAGTGAGATGGCTACATTTCCCGATGATGATTTTTTTTTTTTTAATATAGTGGTAAAAAAAAAAAAAAGAACCAAAAAAGAATAGTTATGGATCTCTCTGAGTTGGAGTATTAAAATGGCAATTGAGGATCAATGGAAGCAAGTGTAAAATGATGTACTTTGGCAGAGTGGAGGGAAAAACTGACTTTGATATATGCTGATGGGCTCTGAGCTACCACTGACTGATCAAGAAATAGATTTTGCAGTTAGGGTAGACAGCTGGAAGAAAACATCAACCTACTGAGGACTTTCAGCATCTTCTCTTAAAAAAGTTGCTGAAACATTTCGGGGTCTACATACTTCCAGACTGTACCAACAAGAATCTCCCTCAGGATTTTCTTGTCAGATTTACATTTCCCCCAGATCGATATCTCCCTTAAAGTCAACCAGACAAAATTATTGCATTTTAATTTGGGAAGGCAGATGCATATCTTCTAAATTTAAACCAGCTTCAAGTAGTTAAATAGTCCTGAATTGACCGAGGAAATCTATGGAATCTGAATGCTATGAAGTTGCTAACAAAGATCTAGCAAAAATACCAAGTTTCTAGCAAAGATCTCCTCTGTCCTCACAAAATTGAAGTTCTGATGATCCTTTAAAGCAGTGGTTCTCAACCTGTGGGTCGCGACCCCTTTGGGGGTCGAACGACCCTTTCACAGGGGTCGCCTGAGACCATCAGAAAATACATATTTCCGATGATCTTAGGCTCCATTGCCTCCTCGGTGGTGGTGCGCAAGCGCGAGCCACGTGCTCGCGTCCTCCTTCCCCCTTTGGCAGGAGTGCGTGCGGCCACAGCGTCACCACAGCAGGAGTGGTAGTGCACAAGCGCGAGCCACACGCTCGCGTTCTCCTGCCCCCTGTTCAGAAGGGACTAAAACCGCTCCCCTTCTCCACTACCGGGAGAACCTCCCATCTGACGGGCCAGCTTGGGGGGGGGCGGCAGCACGGGGGGCAGGCCCTCTCCTCGCCATGGCCCCTGCCCCACTCGCCACAGAGGGGGGCGCTGCAGAAGGGCCTGGGGGTCCCAAGGCGGCGCTTTTCTGGGGGGCAAGCTGCGCCCGGCGCAAAAGACAAAGGCGCTGGGATTCCTCCCCCCCCAGCCAGGATTGACGCTCTGGAAACTTTTCCCACACTGCCCCCCCCCAGAGGAATGAGAGCGAAGCAGAAGCAGAGCCCGGGGGGGTTCTCGGAATTTTTTCCTGGGGGAGATGCGCAGCTCCTCTTTCCCTCCCTTTTATTATTATTTTTTATTATTATTATTTATTTATTTGTATCCCGCCTCTCCATATAGATCGAGGCGGCGAACAACTTACAAATAATTGCAAGTATTTCTATACATATTTCTATACATGCCCCCAACAAGCTGGGTACTCATTTTACTGACCTACGGAAAGATGGAAGGCTGAGTCAACCTTGGAGCCTGGCAGGATCGAACTCACAACCTTGTGGCTTGCAGTACTGGCATTTAACCACTGCGCCACCAGGGCTCCTCCCTGCCCACCCCTATGTTCCTGGCTGGCGAGGCAGCCTTTGCCGGGGGGGGGGCATTGTAAATAATAAATAAATAATTTTATGGTTGGGGGTCACCACAACATGAGGAACTGTATTAAAGGGTCGCAGCATTAAGAAGGTTGAGAACCACTGCTTTAAAGGAAATGGGCCTGTAGTCAAAACTACATTTATGGTGTTGATTTGTGTTGATTGCATAGTGTTGATTGCATGAGAAAGAGAGGGCAGTACACATGACTAGGAGATACATGAATTCTTTCTATGGCCACTTTTCCCCACTAGCTTCTCCCCACAGAACTAGAACAAAAGGAGGGGGGCTTGATTGGTACCAACAGAATTTGTCTTTGAGCTGCTACACAGGTGCAGAGGAGACAAAGCCAGACAAAGGAGAGTTCAAACCTCTCCAACATGTATAGAATAGGCCCAGTCCAGAAAGCCATTTGCAACTGCAATTAAAAAGAAAATAAGATTTCCCTGCATGCTCTGGCTGTGATTCTGCATAGGGTTGCTAGATCTCATGACTTGTTCCTGAGTCTCCATTTTCTTGTGGATCATCTCTAGGCTGAAGATGAAGATGCAAATTCTACAGTTTGGGGTCTCTCCTCCTGGAAAAAGGAAAGGGCTGTGAATCTCCAGCTGAACTAGGAGAACAGCAACTTCCTACAATTTGCAAAACTTAACTGATTTGTTGCTGTAACTAGGAAAGATGCTCCAGGTCCAGTCACTTAGGGACGGGGGCGAGCAGGGGGTGATTTGCCCCAAACAGCAATGTTTTGGGGGTGTCCTGGCCCCTAGCCATGCCCCTGTGTGCCCTGGCCATACCCCCATACACCACGGCCACACCCCTCACACTGTAGCCCCACCCCCTCCACACACTCCAAGCTCTGCCACTGTCTAGGGCTTATCGTCCCCTAAGTGGATGGTAAGGAACAATCCTCTCATTTCATCTTGATCTGGAAACACCCCTTTAGCTAAAGTTTCTGTCTCAGTTTCTAAACAGGTAAATATGTTCTTTGTGTTTCTGCTTGAATGACAGTCTGTGGGCAACTGTGATGGGTGATTTATGCATATCACCAGAAGTGTCCCTAGGTCTCTGTTTTTCCCCCTGAAATTGGCAGCCCTATAACACTTATCGAGTATAACATTCTGCAAACGTATTTGCATGGGGTTTCCTCACTTCAGTGCCTGCACCTGTATCCCATGACCATTAATGGCTAGGGGAGAGCAGGGGGTTCCTGCAGCTAAGAGAAGAAAGCAAATGTCCTGGATCTCCAATGAGTATGCTGTAGATCTGAGATGATGAAATCTGCTCTTTTCTCCAAGCTACACAGACTTGGCAGGCCCTGGCCCTCCTCCAACCGCTAAATGGCCACCAACCTTCTCACAGCCAGTGAGTGGTTCTGGGAATGGGCATCAATGTTGTGACAATGCCTTATGATAGGGCAGCATAGTACAAGGAGGTACTGTTCTGAATACTCCTTGCACAATTTAACAATCCCACACACTTGCATAAACCAAGATTGTATGATCGTATGCCATAGCTGGATTCTGGTCTATTCATTTTATTATTGTCAGTGCTGAGTGCAAAGCAGTTAATGCAAAGCAGTTTGCCTGTTAATGAGTTTCTTAGGCCAAAGTTGTTACTTGGTAATCCATTTGGTAATGGGATATATGGGTTCATTCGGATGAACCAAGTTTGATTGTATCTAACAAAAACACTCTAAAGCTTTGGCTCTACAATTTGACTTTGATATAATTCTTTTCAAATCCCACTTTGAACTGCACTGTAGGAAGAGATCTCTAGACTCATATATGCAACAAGTTCCACAATGTAAAAAAAGAGGAAATATTTTTCTATTTCTTGTATAGATTACTTTTACAAGTGTTTAATGATGTTTTTGATGTTCTGTGTCAATATATGGTGAATTTTTAACTCTGAAGTTCCATGGACTCAGTCTTGACTATCTACTGCTGCCATCTGCTGCTTTTTCACGTTCTATGTAAGCTTACAAAATAAATACACTGTAATCTCCTGTCTTCCCTCTTTTACTGTTTAAAACCAAGATCCTTGCCTTGCTCTACTGTTTCATTAGAACCTGAACCACGAGATTCATACATATCAGGAAATCTGAGGCAAGAATTTCTTTCAGAAACCTCTGTGATTCATATTGTGATAGCCCTTTCAAATTCAACTTTCTTTAATTTTTTTTTAAAAAACCTTTCAGTCAGCCAGGAAAAAAAAAAAATCCCAAGCTTGGAAAAATTAATGCTGGATGGGGCATCTTGGGACAATTAGGTTTTTAAAAAACATTTTCCCATCTCTGCCACCCACTCTCTCCCACTGGAACACTGTAGTGGGTGGAATCACCCAGTGGAATCATTGCAGTGGACTCTGCAAAAATTATTTTGCAGTGATTCCACCGGATCACTGCATTCCTATTAGTCTGCAACAACAACAACAACAACAAAACATTTAAGGGTGCACTTGGCATGGCTAAAGTAGTAGGGGCTGTTATTGTAATTTTCCTCTTCAGCTTTAAATAATCTACTATATAAAAGTCAAAGTTTGTGAGTGATCTTATCTGTTCGTCTGTGTCAGGCAGCACAGATCTCAGATGATTGGCTGTATGAGGCGAAGACCTCATATGATTGGCTGGCTATGAAGATTCTATGGAATCTGGGGGTTGGCAGTTTAGGGAGGGGCCTTTAGAATTCTCAGCCAGAGAGCTTGGGCTGGTTGCTATGGAGACAAGGCTGAGCAGCAAGGAGGAGGCCAGTGTATTCCCTTAGGAACCGAAACTCTGTACATTAATAATATAGATTGGATTGGAGAAAAGTTACACATACTGGACAAGACAGATTGGGGAATTGGAGACACAGGATCTCAAATTTGTGTATTTCACCCGCATTTAATTCCTAATGTAAGGTAAAGTAATTTCTAAGATATTTTTAACAAATGTTACCTATGAGAAAATAAAATCCCAAGCAATGCTGGGTAAATATGCTAATTGTATATAATAATAAAATCTATTTCTTACCCACCTCTCCCTACGTATCAAGGCACATTACAACATCAAATAACACAAACATTACATAAGGTAAAAGAGCTGTGATCAATTGGAAAGCAGGTGACAGTCCCACCCCTTCCCATTAATGATATCCAGTGGAAGAGGCAGAAACAGGACCCCTTCACAACTGGACATCATTCTCACAAGTGGTGTTGGGCTATCAGCTAGCTTCTTCCTGATTAAAAGGGGAACAGACCCCCCACTGATCACAGCAGCTGCTGCCCAGTAAGTGGGAATTGGGGGACTTTCACTAGGAGCTAGGTATGAGTATGAAATAATCACCAGTGTGTAACTCTAGGTTATGCATTCATAACTGCCCAACAGGATTCCAGCCAGAGACTCCATCTCTAGAATCTCTTCCAGCAGGTCACTCCATAATCTGAGGGCAGCTGAAGAAAATATCCTCTGGAAGCAGTCAGACTAGTTTTGGCTAACTGAAGTCAGTGCCCACTAATGGACCTGAGTATGTGGAGCAGGTTATATGGGAGAAAGCGATCCTGTTGGTAACCTGGATGCAAAACTTGTATGGCTAGTCACTGATAATGAGGGAGTTAATGTAGACCCTATAAAGCCTGTTAACCCAAAAAATATTCTGTGGTTGAGCTAAAACCCATGAAACCAAGAACTAGTATAATATGTTTGGTATAATAACAGGAAATAAACTTTAAACCAGACCACACCCTACCTTGATCCAGGTGAAAAAATAGGTCCAAGTGCATGTGCTCACCATCCCCATTCCTCTCTCCTCCGTCACAAGTGCAACATACACATTTTTGCACCAAATCAACTGAGAATTGATTGAGATGGGTAACCAGGTTTAATTCATGAACAAACATCTCTTCTTCAGCACTAGCTAGGCTAAAATATGTCTCCCTCCCAAGATACCCTAAGAAGCAATTGCCAGAATAACTCTCTGAGGCTTCAGCCAGTGCTTCAAGACTTGGCTACCCCATATTCAAGTGCAGACATCATATCACCAAAGGGATAGTCTCTCAGGTATTATCTAGTAAAAGCAATTATAAAACTTAGACTAAAAAGAAAAGAAAAGGTTAAATTGCTTTTTGAGGTAACTGTAAGAAGTTTTCCTTGAACTATTTGTTTATGAGTTGAATCCTGGATATGGTGTTCCTATACAGTCCAAAGAGACAGTGTGATACAGTGGTTTGAGCATTGGACTATGACGTTGGAGACCAGGGTTCGATTCCCTGCTCAGCCATGGAAACCCTCTGGCCGACTTTGGGCATGTCACACACTCTAAGCCCCCAGAAAACCCTGTGATAGGTTTAACTTAGGGTCAGCATGAGTTGGAAGTGCACACAACAACAACAACAATAACGTAGTTAAAAGCAAAACAGCCAGTAAGAAATGTGGAAAAATTAACTTAACATGATTCTTACAATTTTCCAGCACAGTCTAATTTCGAACCATAATCCTCCCTGAGATGTTATTTCCATAAATGGATATGAACCCAAGTGATACTAGAGTTTAAATTTATCAGTAGTTCCAACCACAAAATCTAGAAGATAGTTGATGAAAGATAATAGGTGGAAATAACTGTATGGAAACTGAAAATTAAGATATAGGCCTACTTTTTTTTGGTGTAATATCTTTCATACATGTTTATCCCATGACCTCCAACATTTCACAGATAAAACTGGGACACATGTAGCCAAGCAACATGAGTATGGTCAAGTTATTAATGAGGAAGAATAGACAAGCAAGAAGAGGTTGCAGCAGTTTGGGTTTTTTTGCCTGAGTTTACTGGGAAGGGCAAGTTTCTTCTGTCTTCTTTCTTTACCCAATTAATTGTGTGCATACTACTTCTATACTTCAAACCCAGTTTGCAGCAGCTGAAGTAAACTGAGGACAAAGGGAGGAAATGGGAGTAGGAGAGATAAATTTGGACATTTTAAAAGCAGCTGAAAAAGTAGGACAACAGAGAAGTAAACAGATCTGCCCCTGTCGAATCGGGACAGTGAGTGAGTATATCATCCATATTCATGAGATGAGAAGATAGCTAGGAAAAGCTACAGAGTTCAGTGTGGTGAAACTGCACACATCTGCACTTTGAATCTTTGAAAAAAGTCCCACAATCCCCAGGTTTGAGTACTCTTGGACAAAGAGTGGGTTCTCTTCTTTGAGCCTGTCCACATCACCCTTGCCATGGTTGCTACTGCTTCATTCACTCTAGGCCCAATCTGTACTGCTGCTCAGTGAAAATACATGTGAAGTGATGGATCCTGTTACATCCTCTCTTTGCTTGAACAGTCAGAAAGAACAGCTAAGGAGGGAGAGCAGCAGGGAGTGGTAATAAAGAGGCCTAGAGACTTGGCAGTGGGTCCACTTTAGAGACTGCGAGGGCCAGCTTGATGTAGTGGTTTGAGTGTTGAACTACAGCTCTGCAGAACAGGGTTCAGTTCCCTGCCCAGCCATGGAAACCCACTGGATAACCTTCAGCACATTATATATTCTCAGTCCCTTGAAAACCCTGTGATAGCTTCACCTTAGGGTTCCCATAGGTTGGAAATGACTTGAAGGTATGCAACAAAAACAACTTTTAGGAAATAAAATGAACAGTGTTGGGTGAGGAATCTAGTAGTACTTTGAACTGTTATATTTCAGCATGATGTTTGTAAATATTGATCCCCTTTTTCAGGTCCATTGATGGAATATAGTATTAAAGATAAAAGTATTTAAACCTAATTATATAGTTGTGGGAATGGTATCAGAATGACACGGAAAGATAGAGAAAGGATAGAAGAAGGATGGAAGGAGACAGAAGGATGCAAATAGTGAGCTTGACAATAAATCTTCAAATAATTGTGAAAGATGATACAGGTCTTTCAAATAGCTGACTGTTAGTACTAAGACATGAAGTGTTAAGGGCTGTATCAGGGACTGGTTTTCTCATAGCTGACTGACCAATGACTGGCTGTCATTTTATAAAGATGTTTTCTCTCTCCATCTTCTAAAAGGAGGTTTGCCAGTATTTTTTATAGCATGAGTTACAAGGAAGAACATCCAAAAGTGATACTACCATCCTTTTATCTATTTGTCGTTCTCCTATGTATCAAAGAGGCATGCATAAATAACAAAAAATCAAAATGCATATTAGTATGCACTAATATACCTTTATTATACTACCAAAGAAAAGATCACACAAGTCTGTTTAAGGTTTCACACTCTCCAGAGCTCATCAACAGGCTAAAGTTACAAAGAGCAGACTAGGATAGTGTGGGGATGATACTCATGGTGTTTGGATGGTATTTTAGCATAGAATAAGGGATGAGGGTTCTGTAGCCATACAGCTGAGGTTTTAGCAAGTGATGTACCTTGCTTTCCTGTGCATCTGTGGGTGATCATCTACTGGATACATTCTGCAGAATATGATTTATGGGTTGGGTTTGCTTCTGCCCTTCTCCTTACTAAAGCAGCTGAAATTACTTTATGCTTCTTAACAGGTGTAGCTTTACTTCTTTACGTTGGGAAATATGACTGATGGGAATCATTTAATGCCTGCTTTTATATCATGATAAATCTTGACACAGCTCCTTTCTGTTCAGCCTGTGAATTTTCTGCTCCAGCTGCGTAAATTGGTTTAAATCCTAGGTCTGCATATTTAACAGAAGCCTGTAGAATTTTTCACTTTGCTTGTTTGCGCAAGAGCACCAATGGGTTGGCAGCTTCCTTAATCAGTGATTTGTCTCCTAATTTCACACGGACCATGCTGTGTGGACAAATTCCTATAACTTTTCAGTTCCTGCTGTTACAATGGCTTACTTTTTTGGCCATTTTTCCCCACGATTGGACACAGAAGTACTAGCCTGTCTACTCCCAGTGTAAGTTCACTGTCTTGAAAGTTCCACATTGCTCTGGCAGAACAAGGTTATACTGTTGTCCTCCTACTCTCTTTCCAAAAGCAGGTGAAGAGTCTTCTACTTCAATAGGCCTTTGAGGACTGATTATTTAGGTGCGATAGGCTTTGTACCATGTGCTGGATTTTTTATTTGTTATTTTTCTTGTGCAGTTATGCTTCATATCGATTATGTTTCAAGTTTTTTTTTTATAAAGTTCAATTACTTTTTATCTTTTGTATTTGATGAATTGTTCACTTTTTTAAAACTATTGCAAGCCACCTTGAGTTCTAAACCGGAAAAAGGTGGGATAGAATAATGATGATTATGATGATTATGATGATAACAATCAGAATCAAAACCATAATAATAATAGGTGTGAGAATTTTAAGCTTCACCTAAAGTTACCCCCAGGAATGCTGGACAGAGAAAGAAGTTTGATCCCTAGTTTTGGAAAAAAATGAATTCCAGCTGTATAAATACATATTAAACCAGTACAAAGTTGTCTGTAAAAGCACATACTTGATACTGACATTTAAGATAACAGAACTTCAAAATGTTTGTACTCTGTTTCTCTACCTCTTGCTTAAACTTCTGGTAAAACCTTAACCTTCAGGTGAAAGATTTTCTTCAGCCTAACCAACACATTAGCCTACACATTAGCCCCCTGTCACCTCCAATGGAAGAACACCTCACCACTCCCTCAAAACATAAATCATTTGAAGGCTGAACAAACACTGAGTAAAGTGAATAAAGCCCTGGCAGTAAAGATATTTTGTGGGAACATTCAATTTAATTTGGGGTTTCCCTTGGACATTATGCCTGGCTACAAAACAAAATGTAGTTTTGTCAGAGAACAAAAAAAATCTTTGATGTAGACACAATTGCCACAGCTGTTGTTTTAAAGGAAAAGACATAATTTCTGCCTCAGCACATGAACCCATGGCTTCTCCTTCTCCTCCTCTTCCTCCTCCTCCACCACCTCCTCCTTCTTTATACCTCACATTTTCCTCAAAACTGGAACTTAAGGTGGTTTTCTTAAAAGCAGGAAAGTGTAGTCAGTGGGTCATATATACTCCCAAAGGCTGTTTTTCTATACTCTCAGAACTGCCTCATCCCAAAATTCTCCTCTACTTCTCAGATTGCCAGCCAAAAATATTTAGAAAGTAATTTTCCACTTCTAGTTTCTAGTTTGGATTTTACATTTCTCTTATCCCAAAAGTATGGGATCCTGTGAGGTCCTCTATCAGAATCCATGATTAAATGTAAAAATTGGGAATGAATTAATTCAAATTAAGAATATTGCAAGAGGAAGGGTAACTAAAGGACCTTTTCATCTATGTTTACAGGGTCCTGCTAAAGAGACCAGCCAGAAGACTTATAGTTCAATTTAAATGTGTTTTATTGGGGGAAAAACACATGCAAGTGCAAAATCATCACATGCACAAGCAATCACACAAGGCTAACTGAAAAGAAAGGGAGGAAAATGGACAGCAGGGATAGAAGGAATTATATTGGGTTTATAATTACCATCCAGAGAGAAATGGAGAAGGATGAGATGGCTTGGGCTTGTGCCCAAGGGTGGCACTGATCAAAAGTCAGAGTGACAAAGTGGATCCCTGAAATCAAAGTGCTGTGAAGAGGGACCCAAAATCAGGGTCTCTTTATATCTCAAAACCTGCCCGGAAGACATGAGATGTTGATGATGACTATCTGCCTGGACAAATAATGAAGTTTGCAGGGTAGACAAAAGGTGGCCAGAATGGATTGATGGTTTTAATGTGTGAAGGAAATATTAGCATGTAGGTGACAAAGGTTTTGATGACTATATGTCAGCTCTGTGTTGAGAACAGGATTGTGGAAGATGTTTGTGCTATGAATGTGGCAGGCTTCAATAGGAAATGCACACAGCAGGGATGTTTGCTCTGTTTGTCTTTGTTTGGGGACAGGATAAAACAGGTGGAAAAATGTTTACTAAGGATCCTTCCTTAGTACAGGAGTTTCTGTAGGAAATGCACACAGCAGGGGGTTTTGCTTTGCTCTGAGCTCGGCTATTGTTCTCATTGAAAGGATTATCTTTACAACCTGGCCACACTGGGATCACCTTTTGGCCTGTTTTCCAGCCAGAGTCCCTTTTTCCACATGGCTTCCAATCAATAAGCATATATAATTTATATTTTAAGTCAATTAAACGTATCTGCCAATTGATATATTTTGCCAATTAAACCATATCAAATTGAGTCTGCACAGCTCAGTTACATTTCCCACACACTCATTTTTTGAGGTTGATGCTGCCCCTCCAGCTCCCCTCCCCCAAAAAACGTACTTACTCTTAAGTTATCCCTCTACAAACTAAGCGTGAATATACAGCCAGGAGCTGAAGCCTGCTAGTTTATACATCTGTACTTTCCAGATAGTAAAAAGGAATATTTTGAACTTGCTTCTAAATTTCATCTTTGTCAGCAGGATTCTTTACAGTATCATCCACCCTCAAAATTATTTGTTCATGACATTCATTGTTGTTGTTGTGTGCCTTCAAGTCATTTCAGACTTATGGAGACCCTAAGGCAAACTTATCAAAGAATTTACTTGTCCAGATTTGCTGAAAGGGAGGTTGTCTTTGCCTTCCTCTGCAGCTGAGAGAGTGTGACTTGCCCAAACTCATCCAGTGGGTTTCCATGATCAAGCAGGGATTTCAACCCTGGTCTCCAGAGTCATAGTCCAATGCTCAAATCACTTTACCATGCTGGGTCTCTTTTTCAGTGAACTCATCATGGCATGTACTCCCCCCCCATCTTCAGAACAATAATATCAACAGCCCTGTGAGGTAGGTCAGGCAGAAGGAGATGTCACCTAGGTGTCACCCTGTGAGTTTCATGGCTCAGTGGGGACCAAAACCTGGATCTCCAAAGTGCTGCCTGACACTTTGACCACTACACAGCACTGCTTCTTGACTTTCTGAAACTGAGCAACTTAACAAAATTGTACTTTGTTGTTTTCAGCCTGCAGTGATAAGGCGACTCCCAGCTGTTATCTGTTATATTTGTGGTCGTGAGTATGGAACTCATTCTATAAGCATCCATGAACCACAGTGTCTGAAAAAATGGCATATTGAGAATGATCAACTGCCAAAACATTTACGAAGACCTGAACCTGTGAAGCCAGTGGTCAGAACCATAGGAGGTGAGTAATGGTATAGATGTGTACAGATGGATGAATAGGGAGGAAAAATAAGCATCCATGAACATGTTGCATGTAAGTTTTACTTCAGCTAATGAGAATGATGCCACATTTCTTAAGAACTTTTTAGCTTTGTGTGGCAGTGGGCTTTTATACTTCTGAAGACAAAAAAATGTCACATTTGTTTAAAGTTTTTATTGCTCCATATTGTTATAATGACAGTAGATTCAGAATTGACAGGCAAACTTGGAATAAATACCTGAGGGGACCTCCTTTGTTGCTGCCCTCAGGATTTGGAACTTCCTGACAAGCTCATTCCATCTCTGTTGTGTTCCTGCTAGCAGACAAGGACATTTATGTCCAGGCAGGGTTCTGAGATCTAAGAACATTTCCGCACGACACTCTTATAGCGCGATGATTCCACTTTCAACCTCCTATAGAATCCTGGGGTTTGCAATTCTGGGAGGGGCCAGCCAGCCCCTCCAGAGACTGCAAACCCCAGGATTCCATAGGAGGTTGAAAGTGGAATCATCGTGCTATAAAGTGTCGTGCAGAAATGGGCTAAGTTGATTATGATTGCTGCAGCAATTATGTTTTCTGTCTGCTAGTTTCTGTTACTACTTTATTAATCTTGTTAGTTTTATTTATGCTTTGCTTACAATATTTTTAAAAATATTTTATTCTTAGCTGCCTTGAGCTTTATGTTAATAGAAAGGGGTTACATAAATATATGCTGGCATCCTGTTCAGTATTTATGAGATTGTAAGCTGAGCCAGTGTGGTGTTGTGGTGTTGGACTTGGACCTTGGAAGCTGGAATCTCCTCTCAGCTATGGAAACCCACTGGATGACCTTGGGCAAGTCACACTCTCTCAGCCTCAGAAGGCCACAGTGGCAAACCTCTAAATAAAGCATGCCAAGAAAACCTTATGATAGGTTTGCCTAGAGGTCACCGTAAGTCAGAAAGGAGGTGAAGACACAAAGCAACAAAAACAAGCTGGACTTGCAGTTCTGGAACTTTGGAGATTCATGTTTATATCATTCATTAATGGCTGCATGTGAACCCTAAAACCATATAGTTCTGTTGTTTTCTGCTATTTTCTACATGTTATACCACAACTGCATGGATCCAGGGCCCCCTTCACACTACAGAATGCATAGTGCTATGATGCTAGTTTTAACTGCCATGGCTAGAATCCTGGATTTGATAATCTGATGAGGCCCTAGAGCTCTCTGGCTGAGAATTCTTAATACATTTCCTTAAACTGCAAATCCCAGGATTCTGTAGAGTGTTGCCATGATAGTTAAAGTGGGATGTTAGTGCTATAATTTTGTAACATGAAAGTACTGCAGTGCTATTGAAAGCAGGTTCAAGGTCTGGTAAAAAATATCCCACCCAGGGTTACCATGTATTTCTAACAGCAATACAGCCCTCTCTGTTTCTGGGCTAACTCAGGACTCACCAGTACATGTGAGGCAGGTCTGTATAAACCCCACCACATGTGTTATGAGAGGAGGGCTTCACACAAGAATTTCAGCCTCATATGAGACTAGAAACCTCACAAAAGCCTACAACTATTATGAGAGTCTGTCCTCGTACAGGGCCCCAGTGTTAGCTGAGTTGCCTGGGTCTGCAGTGCAGGAAGAATGGATCTGTACATCTGAAACCGGGCCCTTTTCACATGGGGTAATTAAATCGTGGCGGGGCATCCTCTAACAGGGATCTTCTACACCTTGGAGAGCGCTGGGTCGTATATAATTTTAAAGATCCACACCTCATTCCGCACAGAGTCGCCACCATCTTGCAGTCGCGCGTGCTTTTCAAAAACCGGGAGAAATGTGGTTTTTTTCCCCCAAACCGCGCTACCGGGTTCGTGTAGAAGCGATGGCACGTGCTGATTTGTGCATGAGATCAACGGAGGGTGGGATGTGGGCATGGCCAGCTTCAGCAGTACGTCCGCCCCCCAAAGAACCGGACGGCACCATTTTTCGATCCTTGGAAAGCGGCTGGCGACAGCAAGGAAAAGGAGAGGGAAGAACAAACGGAAAAAAATTGGCAGGTACGCAGTTTTTATAAAATGAATTCGTTCGTTCCTTTCATCAGCACTTTACGAGTACTGATTGGGCACATTGTGCTGTTTGTTTGCAGTTCGTGAGGCTGCGGTTATCCCATAGTGGGGACCTTGGCTTGGGGGTGGGCAGCCTTGGGCAAGTCCCGTCAACGGGAAGTATCCTCTTGGGGCATCCCCCCTTTAAAAACCCGGGGGGGGGGCTTTGGATGTGGGTGCTAGGAGGACCCTGGCTGGAGCGAGGGGGGTTGCCGTTTGCTTGCAAACCTTACGGTCTATGAAGGAAGTGCGGCGTGGGGGCTGGCCAGAGGTCACTTGTGAAGCCTCGCCATTTAAATTGAACTCGCTTTCGCTTGGGAAAACTGCTGTGAGGCTCAAATGCCTCTTGCGCCAAAATGACCAGAGCATGGGTGTAAACGGGCTTGGGGTGCCTTCGCGGTGGGGGGGAGGGAGGGAAAGAGGTTTGTTTCCCAAAGGGGTCAGCAGTGATGCGTATTTCTTCCCTACCGCCCCCTCTTTATTGTTGGGGAGGGAAGGAGGGGGATTACCAGCTAATGTGGCCCTCCCCACACAGGCAGGCAATGGGATGTGGAGTCCTCCCTGTGCTGTCGGCCTTCCTGGATTTACTAAATTCACACCACGTCCAGGTCACTGCGGTGCCTGGAAGAGCTCTGCAACCATCCTTTAATATTAGGTTGTTCATGAATACAGGTAGGGCCTGGGGAAAACGTGTGGGATGGCCAGTTAACGCGGCCCTCTCTCCACGGGCGGGCAATGGGATGTGGAGTCCCCCCTGCTGACATATTTCCTGGGTTTGCTGCAATTGCAGCATGCATTGACCAAGCAGCCACAGTAACGGTAGTGCAACCTTCTTCAAAATTTACACTGGCAATGCGAAGTTCGGGATTGGCATTTGATGTGTGGGGAGACCAAGTAACGCCCCCCTTTCTCCACAGGCGCACAAATCCACGAGTAATCCTGAACGTGCTCTCTGGTCCTGTGCCAGCTTTAAGCTCTCCAGGAAGTCTGGAACCACTGCTGCATCTTCTCACAGGAACTCCTATCCTTTCTTCCACTTCGCCACTCATGCTGCATCCCTTGCTTCGCTGTTACTCACCGCTAGAAACCATGGGACTGATACAAACACAGCAGCACGCAACAAAAAAAGTTCCACAATAGACATCCACATGAAAGAGACTCTAATTTTCATAAGCAAAATAACTCTTTATTAAAATTTTTGTTTAACAAACTTACAGTAGTAATAGGTAACATTTGGAGTGTGGTTGTGTTTCAAAACAAGGGGTAGGGGAGCAAACAAGACTTTGTAACTTCGCATAACATTGCTATTCTTGGACACAGGTGGGGCCTTCCTGTTCGGTCTCCTCTTCCATCCCCAAAGTCTGCGGGGTGGCAATGTTTTCCTGTTCTGTGTTAAGAAACCACAACAGTAATTTCAGTAGCACAACATGCCTCTCCAGAATACTTTTGATGAGGCAGATTGAGATCTGTCCTCCGTCAGTGCTTATGTGCATAGAGGACTTGGGTGGAAGTTACCCAATGGGAGTCACAAGCAATCCTAAATACATGTGTATAAATACCTGCACCACCTTGCACTTCCTGCTGTGGATGGTGGCCAGTCACATGGAGTCTTTAACCTGTGCAAGTAGAAGATGTGAATTTAATTGTGTGTCCACATTCAACAGCCAAGGTGCATTCCCACCTTGCAAGGGTTGCACACCAACCCTTCGCCTTTGGTTTCAATAGCATTTGGGGCACGGGAGGGAACATTACTTACGTCTACGCCGAGATGGCCAGGCAGGGCTGCCAGCCACCCTCCACAAGCTTATCATGGATGTGAAGAAAGGTGGCCTGGCGGTCTGGCCATTGTAGGCGTGCATTGCTGCATAGAATTCCCTTTTTATGCCAATGAAACGCTCCCAGACCTCTGCAGTGGTCCGTTCGTGTCCATGACTTGTCAAGCACCGCGCAATGATCTCATAGTGGACCTCATTGGCAGGGGTGTTGTGACGGAGAAGAGCGCGGCCCCCACCGCACCACCTGGCCATTACCAGCATTTCCCTGGTCTCAAATTCGAACCACCCGCTACCCTCACCCTCCATTACTCGGCCAAGCACACAAACACACACACGCGCGAATAATCCAAATTAAAAAAAAAGTATAAGTAAATGCAAAGGAAGGTGGGAAAGGCTGAGGCGCAAAGGGGGGGCAAATATGGCACAAAAACGGAGATAGGATAGCAAAGGAGCAAAAGTAATTATATTTCGGACAAGTCTAGGGGAAGGAGGATTATTTGAAAGGGGTGAACAGAAACGGGGAGAAAAAAAGGATTCCAAAAACAAGCGGCACTCTCTCCTCTCGCCAAACTCTCCACACACACAGAATTGCTGCAGTACACCCGCTATTCCAGTAGGGGTTTCGCAGCGCCGCCATTCGTGCGCCACGGAACAGCGCATGTGCGAGCCGGCGACAAGAAGGGAACTGCGCAGGGCACAACAGGGAGGAGCCATTTTCATCTGGAGCGCCCGGGAAGGAGGGGGAGAAAGGTTTGCAAAGGGGAAAACACCAAAAGGAAACAAAAAGGTAAAATTCAAAGCAGGGAGGTAACTCAGGGAAGTGCTGCTAGACTAGAGGAGGAAGGTTTTGTTATTAGGAGGAAACCCTCCAAAGGAACAGGTATTGCCTGGCGTCCGTCCGAGATCAGAGACCTGCTGGACGTTTGGGGTGAGTGGTGGTTTCAAAGGGACCTCCAGGAGTCCTATAGAAACATAGAGATTTTCGAGGACATAGCCAGGGAAATGAATAGGCAAGGACATAAGCGTACTGTGGAGGAATGCAGGACAAAGACAAAAAGACTATGTCTAGACTACTGTAACGCGGTTGCGGCAAATAAAAGAACAGGGACAGCTAGAGTCCAATGTCCGTATTTTGAGGAGCTCTCTAGGATATTGGAGGGGGACACGAGTGCCCATCCGCCCAGAGTAATGGAGAGCTTGCAGGTCGCAACGGATAACGTGCAAGCAGTGAATGATAAAGGGGCAGCGGAAGGTATGTTCTAATCAACTTTGCAGGTTTCTTCCTCCCCAGAAAGGAATCCATATAGCTCATCCATATCTTCTTTTTTTTCCAGGAGTAGACCAGCAGATGAGTCAGGACCTATTTGAGGAGACCTCACAGGGGTCTTCCGATGGAGACACATCAGGTGAGCCATGCTGGATATGTGTCAAGGAAAAAAAAATCTAATTTCTCTAAAAACCCTTAGAAGTTTTTAACTGGCCATAGCAAAATGCCATGAAAGCCTACAGTTGTGGTGGATGCTGGCGAGTGGGCACCCTTAACCTGGATGCATGGTGCATGTGATGCCTCTCAAAAGCACATCTTCCCCTGCTATGGCCCCTTTCAAAAGTTTCTTTATGTGGCATGCTGGCCTGCAATTATCCCTCACTCTCCCTGGTGCACTCCTGAGCATGTCCGTAGGGCATGCGCGTGCATGAATCCCCACCATCCATAGCTGGAGTGTGTTCATGGGGTGCAGACCCAGGAAATGACAGTGCTTCAGGAAATTCATATTGTCACAGGAAATGTGATGTGTCCGCATTGATGCCAACTGAAACTCATTAATTGTAAATCCATACAGGGATCGATGAAAGCTGCTCCACACCAGTGCAGGTAGAAACCTCCAGACCAGGGAGTAGTAGCACTACAGCTGCAGGTGAGATTGATGTGCTGTTATTCCCCAGATCTATTGTTGCATAAATGTTATATTAAATAGGGAGCATTTGTTTATACTGAGGCCTAACAGCTCCTGACGCATATCGTGGAGTTAAAAGCACTGAGCGTGTTTTCCCCCTTCGGCAGGCGGAGGGTTTTACTTAGGCAGCACAGGAACAAACAGTGACCTTTGATGTTTCAGACAGGATGCCACTTGAGATCAGCGAGTAGGACATTGCTTCTTCTCTGCTCCCTTTTGGCGGACTTCATTATTGAAGTATTATGAAGCATCCCTGTTGGTGGCAGACACGATAAAGGATGGAAGTGACACCACTGAGGCAATTTAACAGTGTTCTTACTTTCAGGTCTTTATGGTGCAGAAACTAGGACTTTGGTCCATGGTACCAAACGTTGACCATGAATGATGGTAGGTAATATCTCTTTATCAACATACCTCTACTGACGTTTTGGTCTTTCAATTTTTTTCTTACCTAGAGGAGCCGCCCAATGCAACCCCGGACAGCCAAATCCAAGTTCCCATCTCGAGAATGTCCCCAATGTCATGGCTCAGGATGTCCAGGAACAGGGGCGGAGTAGCGGGCCGTGGCGATATCTTTGCCACCGCGAGAGCCACCATGGACTTCATATGTGACCAGGAGGAACTAAACCGGGAACTGCGTGCCAGGGAGTGTGACCAACGGGAAAATGCCAAGGCAGAGGAGGAGTGGCGGGAGATGCTCTCCCTACTAAGGGTGTGCGCCACAGCAATGTCAGATATTGCTAGTGTGATTACAGGAAGAGCAGGAAGAGACCCTGCAGTGGGTGGCAGTCCTGTGGTCCCAGACCCAGCAGTAGCAGGGAGTAGTGAAAGCAGAGCAGAGGGGAGCACGTCCAAGGCTTCCCAATAGCAGCAGGAGGCACCAAAAGAAAAGGTTCCTAGGGTCAGGAAGCAACGCCAAATTTACAGCCCCTAATCCTTACCTTTAATATAATTTTCTTCGTTTTCCCCTGTGAAAGTTTGTGGGTGGGTGTTTCTAATTCAAAAGGAAACAGTTACTTTGTTGTTACCTCACTTTTAAGTTTAGTTTTATACACCGAAAACAATTAAAAAAAACACAAGGTTGTTACAAACACAATAATGAAACATTTATTTACACACCTTTCAGTAAGGGCAATGGCAAGTGCATGAAAAGGCAAATGCCAAGCTTAAAGCATTACAGTTTGGTTCATAGAACCAGGCACCAAATTCAAACTTTGCTGAACACCAACATTAAAAGAGTGGGAATGCACGCTGCCACCGCTAGTCGCTGTTGCCAGCTATGAGGGTTGCAATGGCGTTCCTCACCAATTCTCCTTCTTGGAGCCTCCTCCCAGAAGCATGAGGACGACATTCCCCTGAGCTGGGCGGGAGACTAAGTGGGGGTGGTGTTGCAAGGTCGGGGTGAAGAATGTGGCCTTTACTCTCACAAATGTTGTGAAGGACCACACAAGCTGACACCACAAGGAGATAGTTCTTCTCCGAGACTATCAAAGGAGCCGAAAGACAGCCCCAACGCGCCTTGAGTCTCCCAAATGTGCATTCTACTACATTCCAGCAGTGGTTGAAGACCCTGTTGTAGGCCATCTTATTTGGGCTGAGATGTCCTCCATACGGCTTCATCAGCCACCGGGAAAGGGGGTATGCAGCATCCCCCAGGATCACAGAGCCAATGGCAACCCCACCAATGGTTATGGTTGGGTTTCCAGGGACGAACTTTCCAGCCTCCATGGTGTGCCACAGGGATGAGTGACGGAAAACAAAGGCATTGTGCATTCTTCCAGTGTAGCCCAGCACAATGTCCACAAACTTTCCGGAATGACCCACCATTCCCTGTAGGAATATGGAAAAGGAGCTCTTCCTGTTGACGAACTCCTCCCCTCATCCCTTGGGTGGTCGAACTGGGATGTGTGTTCCATCTACCACCTCGATGCATTGCGGGAAACCCATCTGCTGGAAACCATCCATGATTTGTAAATAGTGGGATGAAAAGCATAAAAGTTAATTTTTATAGGCATGCAACAAGAAGACCTGTACATGCTCCTCAAGAATGCTCCAAACTCCCTTGGCAGCTGTTGCACTCTCCCACAATTAAGGCCGGTGTAGTGGGTGGGGCTGCGTGGTTTTGGCACATGGGCACAAAGAGGGCATGTTCCATTTTGGCAATTAGGGAGGATGGGGGTTCCATTTTTATTCCCGTGGGTATGACACCAGCGCCAAAACAAACGGATGCATGACACTGTTGATTTTGCGGTTCCTGCAGAGAAAGTGCCAGCATGAGCCTGGGACAGCATGCGCAAAGGGGGGGGGTGGAGGGTGGGAAGGCGGGATGGTTGGAGATAGACAGGGCCAAGGGTGTGGGTGTGCGCATACCACTTGGGATAGAGACTTCCTGTAGCCGTTGTTGGAGAGCAATGGCATGGGGAAGCGCTGTCCATTGGTCATAGAGACGGATTTCTTGGCCATGTGCTTTGGGGGGGGGCAGGACAGTTTTCATTGCTATCCTACCGATGTTTTGGTGCCAGTTTCACTCAAAACTACATGGTGTTTTCATAGCTGGCGCAACCCCCCTCCTCCTGCCTCTGAGAACAGGACGCTGTGCAAATGGCTCAATGCCAGGGAGTGCCGTAAGGCCAGGAAAGACTTCACAGGGCTGGCATAGGCTTGGGAGTGGGCAGCCAGAGAGCCCCCATTGTGCTGTCATTCATGCTTACATAGGAGTGCTGCTCTAGGCGGTTTGGGGGATACTGGGTGTTAGAAAACTTACCCTCCTATAGTCTCCAAGGCAAACAGTGGATGCCAGAAGCACATGCTCGATCGCGAGGCAAACCTCGATCACTATAACCGCCACCGTGGAGATCCCCAAGCCAAAAGTGTTGGCTGTTTTACGGTAGATCAGTGGCGTTGTCAGCCACCACACAGTGATGGCCACTCTCTCCTTCACAGAAATGGCTTGTCGCATCTCTGTGGTTCTTCTCTCCAGGTGGGGACGCAGGTGGCCTGCGATCTCAAAGAGGGTGGCTTTGGTCATCCGGAAGTGTTAGAGCCACTGGTCTTCATCCCATTTCTCGAGAATCTCCTTGGTCCACCACATCCTGCGCATCCTCTCCTGAACCCACCATCTTCTTGAGCGCAGCACACACCGCGAGAGGACTCCCAGCAGCGGCAAATACAACCTTACGTGCCACTCAGCATTGCGATGGTGTTGGGTGAGCTTTTGCCTCCTGGCTCTATCTGTGGCCCACCATGTTTGCAGCTTGGCGAGCGCAGCTGCAAGCACCGTCATAAGCGGGGCAAGGGCCCCAGCAATGTTCGTCAGCAGCTCTTCCTCCATACCCAAACCAGCAGAAAGCAAACGGAAAGACAGGCGGGAAAAACGCTAACTCTCTCCACAGCGGCACCAAAGGAAGGCGGGCCAGGGCCCAAGGGGGGGAATAGAGTCGTGGGAGGACCTCGGTGGCCGCGCGCACGTACTGACGTGTATACTGACATGCTGCGCCATTTCTAAAAATTAAAATAAAGCCAATCACAGCTGAAGAGGGCAGGGAAAGGATAGTAAGGGAAGTGGCCATAAGAATATGGTGTGGATGCATTAACACACGCTAAACTACCTCACTCTAGAGCCGTCTGGAACTTCTTAATTTAGTATCCGTGTTAGCGGGGATAAAGAAAAACACCGCCTGAATCGTCGCTGCACGATTTCCTAGCCGCGTGTGAAAAGGGCCCAGGGCACCAGCAATAGCAATAGCATGTGTATTTCTATACTGCTTATCAGCTAAGTGGTCTCTAAACGGTTTACAATGTATTAGCTAATTGCCCCCAACAAGTTGGATACTCATTTTACCAAACTGCAGAAGGATGGAAGGCTGAGTCAACCTGGAGCCCAGCAGGATCGAACTCACAACCTTGTGGCTGCAGTACCAGCATTTAACCACTGGGCCACCAGGGTTCTGCGCCACCAGGGTGGGCTGCTAGGCACACTTGCAACAGACAGATTCCCCACAGCATTTGTTAAGTACTTGTAAGCCATTTTGCTGTGTACCAAATGCTCAGAGGCCTATCTGTTGTGAGTATGAACGGCACCTAGTCATCAAAAAATATAGCGTTTGTGGCTGGTGCATCCAAAAGACAAAAATGTATGGAGTCTTGTTCTGGCCCCTTTCCAGACCACAGGGCCCCACTAATTTGTAGCATTCCCTCCTCCCCTTGTCAACTCTTGAGACCATTTCTGCACTACAGTGTTATAGTGCTATTATTCTACTTTCAACGTCCTGTGGAATTCTGGGGTTTGTAGTTTACTGAGGCCAAAGAGCTGTCTGGTTGAGAATTCTGAATGCCCTTCCTTAAACTGCAAACCCCAAGATTCCATAGGATGTTGAAAGTGGAATTATGGCACTATAACAGGGTAGTGCGGCAATGGCCTGAGTGTAACATTAATCAGATAGCTCTTTCTTTGTTACAGAACCTCACCATGGAGTTTCTTTGTAGAAGAGAAACAGCAAGGAGGTATAGCTCTTCTCTTGCCATCTGTTTTCCCCCAAAGTTTTTCTCTTCTGCAGTCATATTTGTTTTGCAAGCTGCTGTCTGGAACTTTTAACTCAATGAGAGGGGAAATCATTGAAATAAACTGTCAAAAGAAAACTGACTGGCAAAGAAAGGGTTATGCATCTACTCCCCCTGCCCCCTGCTTTGCTGCAAAGCACTTCCCCCAAGGGTATTTTTGCAATTGTGAAGGGGCTAACATCGCACCAATGTAATGTGTAGTTTGGACCTAACTGTTCCAAAGTATACAGCATACACATTCATTTCCTGCAAATGAGAAGACTACTTGCTTCAGCCAAAAAAGAAACACAGTTGGTTGTTCATCTAGTGAAAAAGAATATTAGGAACAGACGCATTAAGAGATCTAAGGCTTATTCTCATATGGAGTGCTGAATATGAGTCATGTTACAATTGACTGGGTTCTTATGGAAACTTCTATATTTCTGCCTCCTATATAAACAATAGACTTACTTTCTTTCTTTCTTTCTTTCTTTCTTTTCATATGGGTTTAAACAAATTTGGACTCAATATCTGAATGTAAAATCTAGGTAATGCATTAAAAGTTATTGCCTAAAATACCATACCTTTTGGCAAAGCCAAACCACTTGCTGTTTCAAATAAAGCTATATAGTTTTCTTGCCATGGGCTGCCAAGGTGAATTGGGAAGTGTAGATGCCCTTGGTACGAGCTCATTCAGTTGTTAAACAATCTCAGCTAAAGGTAGCCCTGGTGGAAAGGAAAGACTTTTTAAAGCCCATTTTAAGGCAAAAGAGAGAGCAAGGATTTGATGCAAATAATTATACTATTTAAAATGCATTCCAGCTGCTTCAATCTCTAGGATTAATTGCAGACAGTTCCAGCTGAAATATGAAAATGGGCATAAACTGAAGTCTGTTGATTTTGCCCATTGGGTCTTTGAATTAACCCTGCTCTAAGTCATACCAAACCCTTTAAAAAACACACCTAAACTGGAAAAATTTGGATCCTATACCCCAAGAACAATGGGAGTAGGGTGGGTAAGGAGGGAAAATAGCAAAACACAGATCATGGTGTGTGTTTTCTTCCATCCCTTTGGTCAGATAATCTTGGCTCATAAGCAGGATTTGTAACAAAGCCAAGTGGTGAAACTGGCTGATACTGAAGTGTAGTGAAGTATGTTAATAATTAGCTAAGAATGTGAAACATAGCACATGCTGAAATGTTTTCTCCATACATACAAGATGATTCAGTTTGTAGTTAACTTTATTTGACCCCTGAGACAATAAGCAGAGTTTTGGTGGGGTTTTTTCCCTCCCTCCTGAAGACTATGATTTAGTTAAAACTGAAAGGCTCAGTCAACAGGTATTTCCTGAAAATATTTTCCATAAAAAGTGAACATGGTTCTCCAGAATGAAAAGTGATATTTTTTTTCTTTTCTCTTTTTAATTTTCCAGCCAAGGGTTACTATGATCTTGATGCTTTAAATGAGTCTGCTTGGCAAAGTGCCCAGAGCCAGTTAGTTCCATGTAATATTTGTGGTCGTACCTTCTTGCCAGACAGACTGAATGTCCACCAGCGTTCATGTAAACCGAAGACACCAAAATAAAAGGCTTCTCCTTTCTAGCCAAAGTTTTAAAGAACAAGATTCTTCTTTGACCTAGATAGGTTTCTACACTGCAAAGAATCAAGTCTTAGGTGTGTCCTTTTAAAATTATGTAGGTAAAATGTGGTATATGTAACATCTGCAATGTTTTGTGACAGTGGTGATTGACCACATAGGTCACAAGACTTAAAGAAGTTCAGGCATCTACAGGAGTCCCTAGAATGGCTTCAAGATTGCACAATGAATACCGGCATTTCAACATAACAAGCTGTTAAGAAGTGGCTGTGCCTTTTGACACCTAAAAGTGTTAATAAATCATGTGTATGAATGCTTATTTTTACTAATTAAGTTTCTGTTAAAAATCTCTGTCCGCACAAAATAAGGACAATAAAACCTTTCAAGTAGTCTTCTTCAAGAGTGGGTATTTTGTATGTTTAGATGACCAAATTTCAGATACTTTTCTCAAACTCTGAATTTTAAATTTTACAGATATCCAGCCTAGTTAATAAGCTTGTCTCCAAGGTCTAAAGGACTTTAGGCAATGGTCAACTTTCCCAGAAAACTCAGCTGTCAGATGTGAATTTCTAGCTTTAAGCTCTAGTTTTACATCAGTCTCATTTTGTGGATATGAGACATCTGGGCATAGCATTATCTTTCCACAGAAGTATTTCCCGTTTCCCACATTGGTTCACAAGTCCCTTTGACTCATAGACTCATAGAATCCTAGAGTTGGAAAAGATCACAAGGGCCATCCAATCCAGCCTCATTCTGCCATGAAGGAATACACCGTCAGACAATTCCCAACAGGTGAACATCCAGACTATGTTTAAAAATCTCCAAAGACTCCAGGCAGTCTATTCCACTAGTGAATGGCTCTTACTGTCAGGAAATTCTTCCTAATATTTAGATGGAATCACTTTTCCAAAAGCTTGAAACCTTTTCTCTGTGTCCTAGTCTTTGGAGCAGCAGAAAAAAGGTTTGCTCCATCCTCCATAAGACCTCCTTTCAAATATTTAAACATAGCTGTCATGTCACCTCTTCACTTTCTCTTCTCCAGGCTAAATGCACTCAGCTCCCTAAACCGCTCCTCATAGGGTTTTGTGGTTTCCAGGTCTTCTACCATTTTGGTCACCTACCTCAGGAAATGTTCCAGCTTGTCAATATCCTTCCTGAATGGTGGTGTCCAGAACTGGACATAGTATTCCTGGTGGGGTCTGACCAAAGCAGCAAGGAATAGAACTATTACTTGCCTTGATTTAGATACTTTACTCCTATTGATGCAGCCCAGAATCACATTGGCTTTTTTAGCTGCTGCATCACACTGTTGACTCATCATTCAATAATTGATTCAGTGGGTCTACTCTTGTTGGCATTAACCAATAGGACTCTGGCCTGTATCTTCCTTGACCACCCTGCCCCACTTCCCATTTGAAGACCACATAGGTCAGGAGTTCCACCACTACAAGTGGCCAAGATGGAGCAGTATACCGGGATGATGTTCTTGTTGTTGTCCTCAGCTAATGGAAGTGGATGAATTGGGGGAAACACCACCTTCCAAATCAAAATGTGATGTCTTTTTGGGGAAAATCCTTCCAGGGCTTCAGTCTTTGTCTCTCTTTAAAGCCTAAAGTTTGCTTCATGTCTCCTTCAATCTGTAGATCATCCATATCCAAGTCTGTTCTTTGCCTCGTCCCTCTTCTACCTCCTACACCTCAACCAAAATGATATCTTATAGCCTGAAATTCCCCACGTTCTTTCTGAGACTTGAATTATGAGTATTGCATCATTTAATTTGTTTTTCTTAAGTACTTAAAAGATTTTACATATTTTGGCTGAGTTTCCACATGTGCACATAGCTCCATGTGCGCAGTTCCATGTTTTCCTACAACCTGGCAGCTGTCAATCTCCAGGAAGTCAAATGGAGCTTGAGGTCAAAAGATAACAGCTTTCCTGAAATCACTGTGCAATGTATTCCTGCCAAGCTTGCATCTGAACAGAAGATATTTGATTCAGAGGTCTAGATTTCACAAACAGAAGAACCCTACTCAGACATTCTTATTGTTCAGGCAATATTCCATTAAGGAGAAGAGCAAGGCCACATTTTTTTGACCTCACAATCTTTGTCATATCTTTGTTGCCAGTCTCCACTGTCTTCCTCAAGCTGTGGGAAACATCGGAGGTACTGAGCTTGCTCTGTGTATATAGGCTCCCTAATTCCATAGGGTTATAAATCATGGAGGGAACCTACACATTAAAGAAGCTTCTCATTTATACCTCCCTCCTGACATAGTATGGAGAGAGGGCAAGGACTGCATGGAAGGCAGAAGAAAGGCAAACCGAAGGGCAAACCTGCACGGACACAATCCACATATACAGGATTGTAATTCCTTGACAGGGAAAGTACACAGAGGACTCACATTAGATATTATACTGTGTCTGGAATGTACATTACAGCTGAGGGTTCATATGACAGAATGCCCTTTCATGGAAAAGCATTTATACATAGAAAATCAGCTTGTCAAAAAGAAAGCTAGGCCAGAATTTTTATCCCTAGAATCTAAGTTTTCACATGCAAAATGTTTATATTTTTTTATAGAAAAGCATAAGATCATAAGATCTGTCACCTGGATCTGAAGATCACCTGCATATAACAGACTTTTCCTCAAAACTCAACTCTTCAATTTTACAATTCACTGAGAAAACCAAGGGCAGAACAGAGGAAAGGAGGAAAACAGGTGCAACTTAGTTGGTGGGTTAGTGGTCAATACTTGGTTAGTAGTTAGTGCTGAGAACAAAACAGTGATGAAGGCACTGACCATTTCCTATCTCCAGTTTTTGCTCTTGATCTGATAGGCCATTTGAACATTTGTTTATTCTGATATGCAAACCCAGCTCTCATGGGCTGGAAAATAGTATTTTCTTAAGGATGCTTTTCAGTCTTGCCCATTCACAATGAGAATATGCATAATCAACACAGATTCACATCTTTGTGGAAAATAAGGGGTTACATTGGTCTTCACCTTGGAAATATTACAATGCTGCGTTGAATACCAACTTGGGGGAAAGTGTGATATAAACTCAATGAGTAAATAAAAAATAAAAAACAGTACTTAAGAAATATGGCTTCTGGTAGTGCATTTCTTATTCCTGGGATCTTGTTTCACTGGGGGTACATGTGTGTAAGAGATCTTAGATTTCATTTTGAAGTAAACACATCTCTAATATAGTTGCAGAAAAAAATCTGGCATTCTTCACGTGCATTATGATTAAGATTATTATCACTTATTTATTTATATCATAAAGCCCCTCAAGCCAGGGCTTAAAATGAAATACAGATGAAAGAGATATAGTGTGGGGTAGTGGTTTGAACAATGACCATGGAGAGCAGGGTTCAATGCCCCACTTGGCCATGGAAACCCACTGGGTGACCTAGAGCATCGCACACACACTCAGCCCCAGAATACTCTGTGACAGGTTCTCCTTAAGGTCACCAAAAGTCAGAAATGACTTGAAGACACACAACAACAACACAACAATAACACAACAAGAGATGAAAACACAAAGACATAAGCAAATAGATTTTAAATGTTGTTGTTAAAACAACTTTAACTGTATATGATGATATTTAACTGTATATGATGATATTTCTAATAAATCTGAGCCCACCTAGCATCTACAGTTCCTTCATACTCCACAGTGGCCCATTTACCAAGTCCTCCTGCTTTTTTGCATAATCACCTCCACTCTCTATGAGTTTCCTCTTCTTCTCCTTACACTCTGAATAACCTGGGTGTTTGCCAAAGGGGTGATGCATTATTTAAAGAAGACAACTACATGCAAATTTTTCTCCATTTATTTTAAATTACCAACCCTGATTATTAGAAGTCATTTCTAATTGTAAAAGTTAAGAAAGGAAAACTTTGCCAGCAAAAGCCAGGATTTTGTTACTTTAATTATCTGGAGTTCAACACTGGCATATGTTTTTTCTGAGAACACACAGCCTTGGCAACAGGACTGCCATGCTCACCAAAATGAACCTTGAAGTGCCAATAAAAAGCGTAATTTTTCATTAATGGTAGCCACCAGAAAAGATGCCACTACTATACTGATTTCTTCTTTTTCCCTATGGCTCCTCCACAGATCCCCCAAGACTGGTTGGGTGGAAGATAGAGGTGTTTCATAAACAGACATTTACTCATGTAACATTGGTCATTTCCCATCTTAATTGCCAAGAAAATATTGGAGACCCATTTTATATATCATTCTTTTATAATGACACTCATTGTCTTTGGAAACATTCAAATCAAGCAAACATAAAGGGTTAAAATTATGAAGGAAACAAGTGCAGTTTAATGGACTGGCAAAAAAGGAGAAAATACACCTTTTTTCTTGGAAAAAGTGTTTTATTAAGTGGTTGGCAAAATTATTTGGAAATATATGCTGAAACCCAATCTGTCTTGTTAAACAATACTGTGAAGTGTGGGAAGGAACTGAATCTTGTCTTAGCTTTCACCTTAATGTGATGAAGCTGGTTGTGGGTATTTTATGACAAATTTGACTCTTCTGAGGGGATTGTCACTAGCATCTGTGCTTCCAGATGAAGTGTGCTGGAGGTCTCTGTGCAATTTGAAAAGAGATGAGTTTCCAGTTGCTTCTCATTGCCAAGTTATCACATTTCACAATTTGCCTTGTAACAAAAACAAGAAATAATATCACAGGTTATTAAGTGAAATCAAAATCCCAGAACCCAAAAGGAAGTTCTTTCAAATTGCATTTGATGTTCATATTCTTTGTGGAAAATGCTTGCCAGATCAATCAATGACACTTCAATTGCCCCTTTAATCTGCATGAAAAGGAAACATGTTCAATTTATTAAGTCAACAGGTCAGTTCCTGGTCTAAAGTTCTGCACTGCATAAACCCGAGCAAAATCCTTTGATCATCATGACTGCAGAAAACAGAAAAGAAAAACTCAACTGGCAAAGGAGCTCTTCTAGTAAAACTTAGAGAAGCTTTGGACAGGATTGAGAATGGAACAAAAAGTACCAGAGTTCTGTACTTCTGTTCTGTTTGTATGCTTCTCCATGAAATCTAAAAGTATATGTCCCCATCTTCTTAATGTGAATGGTAGCATCCATATCAATAGGTTGTGTTCTACAATAATTTTATCTGAAACTTTGCCTTTGATCCAATGCAATCCAGCAAGGGGGAAGAGCTTGTAAAGTTACCTGGTTGAACTATAGTTCCTAGAATACCCAACCAGAAATCTGAAAAAGTAATGTTTCCAAGCTCTGTCCAGAATGCCGAAAGTTCAGGATAAAATCATTTGTTCAGTTTTAGCTATAATTCATATGAAGACAAGTTATGATTTTTATGGTGTCAGTCAGACAGAGAATTTCACCAAAGTTTTGTTTTGTTTTTTCATTGCTGATCTGGCACAAGCTGAGATGTGACTGACACTTCAACATTTACTCCTCTACCACCCCACTGCCTTTTTTACCTCCTTTCCAGAGGAATAAAAAGAAAACAGGGATACATTTTTCATTGCTCTCAAACATCTTGGATTTATTCTAACCCATTGTCACCTCTTTTTTTTTACTTCATCACACTTTCCATCTGCCAGAATAAGGCAACTGGTCTAAATTTCATTTTATTTAATTTTTTTTCCCAGACAGTGCAAAATGCCTGGCAAACTCTTTGGTGTTTCACAGAACATATTGTTTAAAACTCATCCAATTCCCTAGACTGTGGATCTAGGCAAATGCTCATAGCAATTAAAAACACACAGTGAGAGAGCAAAATCTGGATGGAAAGTTCTTTAGCGAATCATCCTGCATCACCATCTCCACCTGAAAAGTTTGTTCTTGATCCTTAGGTCTCTTAGCATGTGGGGCTTAATATCTCAGTACACAAACTAAGCAAAATAGATCTGACAGCAGTGGTAGTGCTCAGATAAAGGGGGCACTTTCCCTTAGCATGGTGGGGACACACACACACACCATTTGGTTCATAAGCCACCTGTTTTTGACAATTTTAGAAGAGCAACATTAACAATGATGCTAAACAAAACTGAACTTTTCATATACAGAAAGCCAAAGTTAAGGGGAAGCCTTTTGTTACTTGTGACTTTCATTTGAGTCCATGGATCTTTTCAGGACTAATTAACTGACTAGTCCCTGCCAATGCATCAACCACCTGTTTTAATCTTCCAAGGACAAATTAACCCTCATTTTTCCTCAGGTGCAATTGAAACTGGAGGAGCAGAAAGTAACTTGGGATCTATAGATAGATCTCCAGCAAATTTGCAGTAGACAAGTGAGAGTTTCTGACTCATAACTGTTCAGTTTAACCATCACTGTGAAAATGCAGCAAGTTCCAATAAAAAGGAATAGATATGTGCTTATTTGGCAGGTGGGAGAGCTTCTATTAGTGATCTCCCAATGATACCGATAAAACTTACTGTGTCCCTATTCTGTCCTAAGGAGGAACAAACAGAATAGGTGCACAGTAGATCCTTTTGATGGGTATCACTTGGAGATCTTTTTCTGGAAGTCCCCAGCCCATAAGCAAATATCTATTCCTGTTCATTGAAACTTGCTGCAACAGGTTTTTTTTCTGGTGAAAAATAAAAATAACGGAAGAAATGGTAGGAAAACTCAAAAGGGTAAGAAATAGAAGAGCTTTCTTTCTCTTTCCCTTAACTTTCCATGTCTCCCCACAACAGTTTTCAGAGCGTTTTGCAGCCACCCAGATTCGGGGGGGGGAGTTGCATGTGAGAGAATGTGCACAAAGGGATTCTGCCTTCTGCCAGTAGAAACCCACCATTGATCAGATCCTGCCCCTCATCTGGAAGCACTTGTTCATAATCCCTTGAGCATCCATCCACAGGCTCATCTAGATTCTACCCCAAACCTATATATTAAAACACAAATACTTCCTTTGGAGGAAGCCCAATTCAACTCAGTTGGACTTGTATTTCAGTAGACATGTGTAGACTGTTTCTCTGTTAACAATATCCTTATCAAAGTAATGAACAAGTCATAAAGTGGAGAGCAGGAAAACAGATATGAATTTTGCTTTCTGACAAAATAATTTTTCAAAGTATGGCTAAAAGACACAAACTGCAACTAATATAAATCAGGTCTTTTCATCCAGAATGTAATTCATGGAGTAATAAATTTACTCTGCTACTATGCAAAATGTTCCTTCTTTGACAAAAACTGCATGAAGAATTCATGCTCCAGCTTTCGGTTAAAAAAATAATATCAAGTATAAATGGCTAATGCAGTAAAGTGAAAAATGAATTTATACACAAAAGGATATTTAACCTGGGGCCATTTTTAAAATGCAGAGGTATTTCAGATGTCATCAAATCTGTCTCATATATTATTTCATCTTTACTACATGCCTGGTTTCTTAATAGAGACAAAATTGGACAGCATATGGCAAAAGCTTATCAAGTAGAAAATGTGAACACCGTATAATTGCTTTTACTCACTGAAGTGTAAAATGACACTAATGTACATGTGTAAACAGCATGTGCCATGGGTTCCCCTTTGTAATCCTTCTGTCTTACAAGCATTTTATCTTCCAGAAGTTTGTATGCAAATTTGGCATTTTACAAAGCAATATAGATATATATGTTAACAAATAATTTCTCTTACCATTTCTATTTCATTTCTTGAAAATATTTCTTTCTGAGGTGTAGACCTTAAAATAAAGCTTGGAAAGTTGCTTTTTAAAGGGAATTACTTATTCTTAGTTTTTAAAACTCACTCACTTTCTTATTCAAAGGAAACTATTTCCTTTGGATTATTTTTTTTAAAACCAGTAGAATGTTACAAGCCATTGCCGTATAGTACAAAACATGCCTACTTAATGAGGCTATCAATGCCTAATTCTAGCAACTAACATTATTCTATAAGGCAGAGGGTTCTGTTTTGTTTTACAAACTTGTACCAGCTTGATGGATCAGTATATTTCAAAAGTGTCCAGGATCTGGTAAGAAATTTCTGGGTCTGTTAGAACTGGGAGAAGATTTGGGAGAATTAATGGCAATGGTGCTGATTCTAAAAAGAATCCTTCCATTCTAAACCTTAGAAAATTTGCAAAGTTTGTACTGATGGCTTGTTGGCAAAGGGGCAAGCAGATTTCTTCAGAGATAAATTGCACATCTCTCAAGATATTCACATATAAGTTTACTCATGGTCATACTGGACAACAATATTTAGCATGGCTTCTTCAGAGGTGCTCCCCCAGGCGGTGATAAACATCTTGCATTTTCCATGCTTTTCTTTGGGAGTAGTCACCGGAAGCTAAACCTGAGCTTAATTCATGATTCTGGTTGCTGTGGTTGGTGTCTCTGAGGAATATCACTCTGGAAGGGGAGCCAAATTAATTGTAAGGAATGCACCTTCTCCTTGACATCTTGCATACCTCTCAGAAATAAGACCCACAAGTACATTTTCCACAGCCAGCAATTGCAGCCAGCAAGGCAGCTTTATCTCTTGAAAGAGATGGCTTTTCTGTTGCCCCACCAACTGCCACAAAGCCTCACTCAAAAAAGTGACTTACACTAATGTAGCAGATCCTTAGAATGTATAAGCCACCAACAGGATTCCAGTCATAGTTTCCTTCCCTCAAGAGAATTTGCAGTGTACTCCTGTAGGCACATGGCTCCTGATGTTGTCATCCTCAGACTCCTTTTTTGTGGTCTGATGAATGCCAGGTATCTACCAGTGCACTTGCTCACAGCATCCCAGAGAGATTCGTCCCAGAGAGAGGTAGCATGGCCACCCCCAGTTCTTGTCATAGATAGCAGGCCATGCCTAGCTAATTCTTGCATCCTGCAGAAATGACTTGAAGGCACACAACAAATATAAGTTTATTAACCACAGGTTTAGGGTACAAGTGTGATGTGTCCATGCTTTACATTAAAAAAAAAATGCTTCTGTGTGATGCAATGTTTTACATTGTGTTAATTACTTAGGTGTACTGTGTTGTATACACAGTTCCATGTCTAAAACGATACCTTGAAGTGACATTATCTCTCATCTTTATATTTTTTAAATGGATGAAGTCATCCTATCCCTTCCTCCACCGTGCATTTGCTGCTATTTACAATAGGTCTATGGAAAACTTTGGCCCTTTCTGCACAATGTTATCATCCTGCCACAGTAACAGGTTGCCCTTAGTTCAGGAACCATCCTAACACATGATGTCATCGCCATCCAGCTGCTATCCCATCTCCAAGCATTGAAAATCAGCCCTATTTCATTTCCAGAAAAAAATCCATTAAGAGCTTCCTTTAGTGCTACAATCCCACTAGCTGGGTCAGTGCAGTTCTGTAATAGTGCTTGATACTGCTTCCTGCTGTTGCGGATTCAGGAGAAGGTGAGGTGTGGGTGTGCCCAGGTTGTTCCTCCCTCATGCACTCGCATGGTGTGGCAAGTTTGGAATCTACCACCTCTCCGTGTTTATTTTAAATTTCAACTTTGAGTTATTTTTTTTTTAAAAAAGTTAAATATTTTTTTAGTGATATAGTGCAAGAATGCAATAGTGTACTGGCATGTCATGATGTTACACGGTGGCTGCACTAGTACAGCTTGCAAAAAAACAAACAAAACTCTGACCAATCAGAAGTTGTGGGGGCGGGGAAAAGGTAGGGAAAGGGACTGGCCAATGATGCTGTAGTGCAGAGGGAATACTGATGGCAATAATGCTACTCATCTGCTTAAGGCAGAAGGGCCTTGTAGAAGACACCATCACTGAAATGGTCATTCTGGGATTGTAACGGAACAACGCACTATTGAGGTATGGTGCCGAAAGGGCCTTTGTGTTGAGACACACTGAAACCTATGCTACATTTAATTAAACTATTTTCTATTCCTACCTAGAGGAAGAAGTAGGTAAATAACTTTTTGTGCTTTGGATCTGTAATCCTATTCTTTGGCCCTTTCCACACAGGGAAATAAAACGTTGTAGTGCGACCTCCATCGGAGGTCGTCTACACTGTAAAGTGGATTGGGGCGAACTACTTTTGCGTAGTTCCACACCCCAATCTGCACTAGGGCGCCGGGAAGTGGCACCGCTGCATGCTTTTTGAAAACCACTTTTCATGTGGTCTTTAAAAAGAACGATTGTGCAGCCACATGCAGCCCCATCGCAGCGTCCAGTGTGGATTTGCAGGCACGCGCAAGGGCATGCCTGCAGATCTGCCAGGGGCAGGCTTTCCGGCTGGTGAGCTTCTCCGGTTGGTGGAGAGCCTCCGCCAGTCATAAGCTGCCATTTTGGGCCCCACAGGATGCCGACGAGTGTGGAGCAGTGAAAACGCGCTGCTCCATGTGGTGACAGACTTACCCAGTTTCAGGTAAGCTCCGTTTCAGGACGTCTCAGGATGTTTTTTCCTTAACGTATGAAAAGGGTCTTTTTAGTAACATGGCTTAAAGTACAGAATCCTTCAAATAAGAGATACACAATTTAAGTGGATTAAAATTGTCCCACACAGATGTTTCCATTTGCTACCACTTAAAGTGATCACATGAATTCATCTGAAACTTGGAAGCTTCACACACCCCTAATGCTGGAAGTCTGCATCTCATCACACCTCCATAAATCCTGTTTATTCAGAGCTATGGCTGACATTGTACTGAGTCTAAGGAGACAATCCTTAGTACGCCTATTAAGTTCGTGAACAACACAACAAGACAGAAAAGAAACTAGAGCACTTTTCACTCAGCACTGTTCAACTTTCTTTCTGACCTTTCTGAGGGATACTGTACTAATAATACTGTACACATGTGTGACCCAAATAAAATCATTTAAATCTTGAGGGAAAGCAATGATGGATTAGTTGAGGGAAGAAATGGTCAACGTGAAATGTTAGTTGAGAGAAGAAATTCTCAGCTGTGTGAGCTGACATGTGTTTTAAATATTTGCAAGAGATTAGCTCTATAAATTAACACCAAAAGCTGATGTTCCTATTTCTAATACGGTCTTGCCTAACTTGAAAAATAACTCATTGACTATATTGTTTGCATATGTTACATTCCAGAAACCAGTAATAACCCCAGCTCTGTATTCAGAAAGGAACTAAACTGTCCTTCTCATGAGTCAACAAAGTCCAGTAGGTGGCAATAGAGGCACTGCTGCTCTCTCGAATTCTAAAACACTTATACTGATGTGTGTGTGTGTGTGTGTGAGTGAGAGAGAGAGATTATTTTTCTAGTCATTTATGGGACTAACTGATGTGAAAAACCTGGTGTGTCTCTCCCACCCTCATGATTTTGCCCACTGAAATAATACAAATGTCACTGCTGATCTTATGGAATTATTTTCATAATTTGAGATACATGAAGACAAACAAACTGGGAGGATTAATGCAAAACAGTTGTGAAGGTGACATTATTGAGCTCAACAGAGAAGCTGGTTCATTTCAAATGAACAACTTTGCTTCAAATGAAGTGAACTTCAAATGGTTCATTTCATTACATATACTGTATTAATGAACTGCTTGCTCATTTATAAATATAGCTTAAAGCCAACTTTTTTTTCATTTAAAAAACTAGATATGTGACTCTGTGGCATCTTATTGCTAGGACAAACAGAAAACTGAAGAAATGAGCTACTTCTAAAAGGAATAAACTGTGCATGTTTGCTCTTCAGTCGGAGTCAATGTGTGTAGTGGTTTGAGCACTGAACTAGGACTGAAGAAGACCATTCAAACAACTCCACTCAGCCATGGAAACCCAGTGGATGACCTCGGGCAAATCATATTCTCTCACCGTAAGAAGAAGGCAATAGCAACCCTCCACTGAAAACCCCATGATAGAATCACTGTAAATTGGGGTCAACTTGAAAGCACAGAACAACAACAATTTGCCTTTTTACTAACAGTGTTCAGGAATCAGAGTTCCTTGCACTCACCCTCTGTATTTTGGAGTATACTGTTCCTTCCATCTGTAGCTCATCATGTATCCCAGACTACAAATAGCGAATAAAAGGCTATCTTTTGAGAGAAAATATCATTTCAAATATGCATGCTTAAGGAAGGGACCACTGCAGTTATATGGATCAGGTGGTCAGTGGTTGGAATGAACCCAGGAAAGCTACCATCACTCAGAATAGACTGAACATTGAAAAGTTAGTACAGTTCCCAGAAAGCCCCAGTCAGCACAGCTACTGGCCATGCTGGTTGGAGGTTTCTAGGAGCTTCAGTCCCTAAAATAACTTTTCTGAGCTGTGACTGGACTAGTTAAAGTCTGATCTGCTTCCTACATATAAGGTAGCTTCCTACATCTGTCTCTCCACAAGTGCAGCAACATACAAAAAGATACATCTATTGGGGATTTGTGGTCCAAGTGGGGGGCATCGTGTTCAGGAAGGGTGGGATTAGGCCTTTCCCACTTGCTTAGGTCATCATCAGCCTATGTATATGTCTGTAAAATCAAACAAATAAGTCTGCATGGACCAGAGCTCCAGGATTCAAATAAAAGCTTTTTATTAAATAAAATAAAATAAAATAAAATAAAATAAAATAAAATAAAATAAAATAAAAGGTATTGTCATTTAGACAGGTTTTAGGGAACTTTTACTACCACTTTCTTGTGGGGAAAGAGCTGGGGAATAAGGTTCATTGCTTGGTCTATGGGTACTGTTATGCTTTGCTTTGTAAAGGAAGGAAAATCTAGACATTTTATGTAAAAAGATGAAAATATACCTTCCCTCCCTCCCTCCCTCCCTCTCTCTCTCTCTCTCTCTCTCTCTCTCTCTCTCTCTGCAGGATAGTCTAATTTCTCTTGTATGAGAGACATGTGTCATGGAAAGGCAGTTTTGTAGCAGCCAGCTAATGTTATGTAGAGCTGTTAACACATACGCTCAAATACTAAAACAGTGGAAATAGCATGTTGGATATAAATGTACTTTTAAGGCTACTGGGCACGGAAGTAACCAGAGAGTCCCTCTGGGTGAAATTAAGAACCAAGAGTGCTGTAAGGCTGCAGAACTTCCAATATACTGTTTTTAAAATCTGACAGACAGTAATAATAAAAACACTTATATTTCTGAAGTGCCTCTTGCTTCCTGACGTCCTTTATAGCCACCCATTCATTAAGATGTTCAATCTCTATGAGCCAAATCCTATTAATTCAGTTTTAACATTTGAATAACCGTTGCCTGAAGAAATCAAATGAAAAAGATAAGATTAGCCTATATTATTTATACTTGACAAATCCATGCTGTCTTCTAGAGCTCAAAGAAATTTCTTAGCATTATTTTTTTTTACAAAATATCTGTGATTTTTCTTTTTTCTCACCTTCTGGGAGGCAAAACTTTGCTAAATGTTCTGAGAATATTTTCCACCTCTTCTCCGTGTTTGCAGGGCAGGCTCCATGTTCCTTCCACAATGGCTTGAAATGATACACATACAGGAATGTTGTGGAGGATGTAATATGGTGGCTATTTTGCCAACACAGTGTCTATCTTGTCACTTACAGCAGCAACAACAAAGAAATGAAAAAGAAATTGTGGGGGAAAATATGAGGGGGAAGAAATGGTACTACTACTGCCACCAAGAAACTCTCGAGAGAATTTTCATTTTCCCAGTAAGTGAGAATCAGAGGACTTTCATGGTCCATACATATTCCTTATTCTAGTGAATATGTAGATACTGTGAGTGTAAGTCACAAATCTGTAACTCTTGGTTACATATACGAAACTGCTTAGCGAATCCCAGCTTATATCTCATGAACCAACCAAGCACAAGCAACAGGAATGCTTCTGAAGGTCTTGAATCATAGACAGTCTTTTAGACAGCCTGGCCCCAAGCCATTTATGATTTTAGAGTATCTTGAACTGAGCTCAGAATCAGATTAGAAATTGCTCTAAGACTGGTAGTCACTGCACTTTGTACTGGCTGTAGCTTCTGAACACTTTGCAAGTGTACCTTATTGCAGTAGTCTAATCAAAAAGTAGTTAAGACATGGATCACTGTGGCCAGGTCTGACTTCTCTAAGCAAGGATACCACTGGTAGACCAGCCAAAGCTATGGTATTTTCCTGACCACATCAGATTCCTGGCTTTCCCAGAGGACTAGAGCTCCAAGAACACCTTCAACCTGTGAACCTCATCATACAGAAGGAAAACAGTTCCATCCTGAACACACTTTAACCATAATTCCAGGGTGGCTTTTTTTCCCCTAGTGAACAGAAACTCTGTGTTGGAGATTGAGCCTCAATTTGTTCACCCACATCACTGTTAGCTTGTTAAATCAGGGTTCCTGGAAACTAAGCTGTACATTTGTCTATACTCACCTTTGGATTCCATATGATCATGAATTCCATCACCAAAATCTCACTCACTCCACTAGTTCCTGAAGTTTTAATCTTCATCTTGGTTGAGACCCAGTCAATGATAACTGATGTCCTACCACTAACTAAAGTAGACTCACTGAATCAGATATCAATGAAATAAAGAAATACTCAAACTGTTGAATGATGAATAAACTGGTAGGTAAATTCCATTAGTTCAATGATTCTACAGGGATATTCAGGCCAGTAAATATATTTATAATCTCAATCCACCTGAGAAATTTGAGGTCTGCAATTTAAACCCTTTCCCCTTTTCTCCATTCCAGTAAGAGTCAGGAAACACAATTTCCTCAAATAGTTGTCTAATTATTCTGCTCAGAAGCAGACATACCTAGAGCTGAAAACTCTCAAACCAAGACTGTTGACTTGAAACTGAAGACAATGAAATTATCCCATCTCAGCAATTCCAGCAAGGGGGAGTGATTTTGAAAGAGATGAGATTTTTCTTATCTGACGAAGGTTCCTATACCAGAAGTCCTTTCATTTTCACTCATTTTTTTTTCAAGTTAGTACCAAAATCCTCTTAGCACCTGACAGCTGTGGCTGCCATTTTCTTTTCCCAGAATATCAATTGGGAGCATTTTGGGCATACATACATGCATACATACATACATACGAATATATGTATGTTGGCCAAGAAAGCCAACACAATTGTTGGTTGCTTCAATAAGAGTATGGTGTTTAGATCGAGGGAGGTAATGGTATCACTCTATTCTGCATTGCTTAGGCCTCATTCGGAATACTGTGTCCAGTTCTGGGAACTTCAGTTCAAGAAGGATACTGATAAGCTGGAACGTGTCCCGAGGAGGGTGACCAAAATGGCGAAGGGTCTGGAAGCCAAGCCCTGTGAGGAGCAGCTCAGGGAGCTGGGTATGTTTAGCCTGCAGAGAGAAGGTTAAGAGGGGGCATGATAGCCATGTTTAAATATTTGAAGGGATGTCACATCGAGGAGAGAGCTGCTGCTCCAGAGACTAGGACAAGGAGCAATGGATTCAAGCTGCAGGAAAGGAGATTCCACTTGAACCTCAGGAAGAACTTCCTGACAATCAGAGCTGTCTGGCAGTGGAATATGCTGCCTTGGAGTGTGGTAGAGTCTCCTTCTTTGGAGGTTTTTAAGCAGAGGCTGGATGGCCATCTGTTGGAAATGCTTTGATGGGTGTTCCTGCATAGGAGGGGGTTGGACTCGATGGCCCCTGGGGTTTCTTCCAACTCTATGATTCTATGATTCTATACATGGCTGACTGACTACAGGCAAATGGCAAAAGGAACTCTTCATCACCACCTGAGGAACTTTTTAAAAAGTTACTGCCAAAACTGCATACCCAATTCCACTACTATTGAGTGGGTTGTTACCCTGAAAATCTGGGAGCCCCAGAGGGACATCTCAATGCACTCCAAATTATGGGGAAAGTAAGCTCAATGGAGCATAAGCAACAGCAATGCGAGAGGCAGGGTAACCTAGTGAGATCTTTTACCCAATTTTTACGGGGTCAGGCTCAGTCAGAAATCACACAAAAAGGTCCAATGAATGACTTTATTGAACATTAATTGCACTCATCAATGCAAACACGCACACATGCATCCAAGGGCTAAAAGAATAAAGAGTGGAAATAAGATAGAGGGATTGTTGAAGGATTCGTGGTTTTGGTGATAGTGCACCTTTTCCTGAAGTCCTTAGTCCAGGAAGCAGTGAAAGAAATGGAACTTAGCAAAGAGACACTGAAGAGATTGCACGGCTATCAGGAGGAGGACCGGTCAGTTGGTATGACCGGGAGGCATCCTCTCTTCTTCTTCCCCTCTTCTCTTTCTGAACTAGTCCAAAAAAGAGGACTATTTGTAGGAAAAATTTACTTTGAAGGCAAATCGTCTCCCGGGGAGGACAAAATGGAGATAGCAAAAGAAAACAACTCCACACCTGGCACTCTCTTGGATATTGGAAGATAACAAAGTCATCTAAATAACAGGATTTTCCTCTTCTTTGAGGCTGCGGTGTGAGTTTCTGGAGATGCGTTTGATAAGATTTTATGGCTTCCAGTGCCCAACTTTCTGGGAACACTCTTACTCCCTTCAAGTTGACTCCTTAAAGGTTGATGACCTTTTGTCAACCATGGGTTATCATACCATGAGGTCTCCTGTGGCTACGTGACTGGAGAGTTTACTGGCCTGACCTGGTTCGTACGACCTTAAATGCCTACATGCGCTTCCGGGTGACCTCTCTGGTGGGTTAAATTAATTTTATATCAAAGTTGTAGACCCTGAGACAGGGTTTACTAAGGAGGTAACAAGGTTGGCATATTTGAAAGACCTATTTTCATACAGCCTCTGAGAAATACTCCTTTATTTTAAAAATGAATGTGTAGCACATTGATAATTATAGCAGTTATTACCTCAGTACCAGCAAGTTAAATCTTACAAAAGGGGGGGAAATGCCTCAGATTTATGTAAAGATTACATTTAATCTGCATCAGTGAAACATCGTTAGAATCATAATAGTTTCTGTAGCCCTTTCAGTGTTTGCTCTTGCTTTGCTTTATCTCTTCTTTTCTTACCATACTCCTCATAATAACAGTAGCCGTTTCTGCACTACACTGTTATAGTGCTATAATTCCACTTTCAACATCAACATCATCCTATGGAATTCTGAGGCTAAAGAGCTCTCTGGCTGAGAATCTAAATGCACCTCCCTAAACTGCAAACCCCAGGATTCCATAGGATGTTGAAAGTGGAATAATAGCACTGTAACAGTGTAGTGCAGAAGTGGCCAGTGAATTCCTCAAGTTCGCTTAGTAAACTACATGATTATGCAGAAAATCTAAACTTCCAAAACAAAGCTATCCTTTAAGAAGGCAATCGCTGCACTCTGCTTCCTTGAATAGCAAAATAATTACTTCGGGTTAGACATATCTGATGTATGGCTTAAATACTCTAAAAGGCACCAGATCCTATCCAATCTTGGAAGCTAAGCAGGGTCAATGCTTGTTAGTACTTGCGTGGGAGACTGCCAATGAATATCAGGAGCTGTAGTCCATATTTTAGAGGAAGAATCTGGCAAGACCATCTCTTAAGCATTCTTTACCTAAGAAAACCCTATTAAATTCATGGGATCAACATAAGTTGACAGGCAACTTGAAGGCACACGCACACACAGACATACCTAAGAGCCAATGTGGTACAATGGCTTGAGTGTTTAACTAGGGACTCTGAGAGACCATGGATCTCAGGCCAACAGTAGGTAGGCTATTATTTGAACTGGATAAGATAAAATAATGCCTCTGAACATGTGAGAAAATCTTTCCTGCCTACTGAAGAATCACAGATAAAATTAGGAACTTATGGGGTCAGAAAACAAAAAGGTATGTTCCAGCAGGCTTGAATTCACTACCCCATACATAAGAACCCTCAAGGAAATGTATGCTCCTGAGATGGTGATGGTGATCATCATAATCATTTTCAGTTCTACTCTATCTTTCTTCCAAAACTGACATATAAGGCTATTTACGGCCCCATGCACCACTCCTTAATTGGCATGGTTTAATTGGCATATAACATTTGGTTGGTACTATACTAATTGGTGTTGATATAAATTAGGGATGGGACAACTGAATCCTTGAATCCTCGAATCCTGGGCAAGGATTCAAGATTCGCAAATCTGAATTTCTGTGCCAAAATAGGCAAACCGAATCTTTTGAATTCATCAACCAAATAGTTTGTTGGAGACCAGGACACCTGAAAACCTGGGCGACCAGACACACAAGGGGTGATGGCAAGTAGGTGGGTTTTTCCCTTGGAATAATAATGGCCTTTGCTAACAATTTCAGAAATTACATCTGGGGTTGTATTCTGATATATTTAAATTGAACATTTAATATTTAAATTCAGCACTTGACTGGAAGGTACAGGCTTGAGATTTCACGGACAGCTGAAACATTCCTTTGCATAACTCCCTTGCAAAGCTCTTTCATACACAATTCTGGGGTCTCTAGTTTTACAAGGTGTCACAGCCTTCTCTGACAAAGTCTGCTGGTGCATTACCAAACTACAAACCCCAGGATGCCAGAAGGAGCTGTGCAAAGAAAAACCAGTTTTGACCTGGATTATCTCTGTACTGTAGTATGTGGCCCTGTTTACACAGGCAGGAAAACGTGAGATTAATCCACTTCTGTTCTGGCCAGATTTCTTCAGAGGGAGATTTGCCTTTGCCTGGGCTTTTGCAAAGGCTGAGAGAGTATGTCTTACCCAAGGTTATCCTTCTTTCCTTTGCTTTTTAAACCTTTTTTTAAAAAGAGGTTTCAAAAGATTCAAAATTTGTGAAATTTGTGGATTCCCAGAACCTTCTAGGGATTCGGATCTGGATTCGGATCTGGATTCATCCCACCCCTAATATAAATGATACCTGAGGTAATGGCAAGGTCAAGCTGGAAAAGGGAAATTCCTGACTGTAAATGTGACGTGGCAAGGAAGGTCAGTCTCACCTACCTCTAGGCAGAAGACCCAGTCAGTTCTGGACAATAGCATGGCTGCTCTGAATACAATAGGCATGAAATATCCAGCTGGACTCCCAGAGCTGAAATAGGGAAGTTTCCCACCAAATTCTGATCGACTTAACCCTGGTCTCTGTGCACTTGGACATTTTCCTATTGTTTCCCCACTTCTCCACAAAATCCAGCTATTATGACAACCATTGCTCACTTGTCACTCAAACACGAAACCCACTAACTCAGCCTGAACTTCATTGTTTGTATCGCAGCTCCCATTGTCAGCTTAGCTGGGAATGCAAGTCACAATCATACCCTTGGGACATTTTTTCGGTACAAATACCTGTGGTTTCAGGCCACTCAGTACAATCTCTCATTGATCCAAATGCCACTCTGTCCATCCAATTCCTGAATGAGAACTGTCCTCAGGTTTCCACCTAAACCACATCACCGCTTCCTTTGCTTCTCTCCAGACTGGCAAATATTGCCCGAATCTCTCAAGGTCCTCTATCCCACTTTCCTTCCTTACTTTCAGTTAGCCTTGTGTGTGAGCAAGTGTTTGAAACATTGCTTGTATGAGTGAATTTATTTCAATAAGACACATTCTTAGCTTACGTCTTTACTCTCTGGCTGGTTCTTCTCCTGCGTAAGCCTGTAAACTCTGGTAGTCAGATCTCACTAAGTTACTTCTGTCTTACAAGCCTCTGAACTTTGAGCTAGTTAATTCCCCACTCTTGCACAGAGGTATTGGCATTGTGGGGTGGCCCTTGTGGCACCTATGTTTTGGGGTAACAAGGCAGCATAAGAAGTAAGAAGAATTAGAGCCAGTATGATGTAGTGATGTAGTTTTGGACTAGGAGTTTGGGAAACAAGGGTTCGAATCCCTGTTCAGCCATGAAAACTCATTGGGTGACCTTAGGCAAATAACATTCTCTGAGGCTCAGACACAGGCAAGGGTAAACCTTGTCTGAATAAATCTTGCCAGAAAAACCCTAGGATAGGGTCATCATAAGTCTAAGTCAACATGGAAGCACTTAAGAACAGAAATACCAAGGGTTACCCCATATATATCTCACTATTTCATTTTCTCCTATTATTATACCACCATGTTATTTTTTCTGCTATTTACTTGCCTGCATATTTCTCACCTACACTGTTCCGTCTTTGCCAAATCTTGCTTTTTGTATAATTAGACTGCATACTGTGGGACAGATGGGAGAGATGTTTATTCATCTAAAAACGAATAAAACAAAATGATTGACATAAGGAGTTTATGGGTGCAATTATCCTCTCATTTATACTATTTAGTTACTCTGGATTCGTACCAGGATAACTCTAAGTGGAGCTTGGCTCAGGAAAACAGCCCCAGTCATGGGATACTGGTCAATAAAGAAAACAGACAACCTTCTTTTCCTGTGCAGGTGGTGCTGTGTGTTATATCATATGTTTGTTCTGACTAACTCCTTGTATGTGTGAATTTCCCTTCCTCTGTGTATTATCTTCCAGTGAGGGCCGGAGAAGCAATTAAAGGTTACATTTCTGGAGAGATCCAAGCCACAGACCTTGGAAGCAGCACAACATTTCCACATTCTCCAAGACTGCCTTTGGGTTTGGGGGGTTGGAGGTTTTATGTCTCATTGAAACAATGCTGAACAAAATGTTCAAACAAGAAAAGACGAGTGTTTTGCTCTCTTGTGTGGATTTGGGGTCCTTGTCCTGGAAGATGACTGTGACAGCTGGAGTAGCTCAGCACTTCTCAGGATTGTGTCCATGATATGTATCCACGAATATAAAGTAAGTTGAAGATTTCCCCATAAATGCATACGTATATGCAATAAACCCCCATGCGCAGCAGGAATAACATTTACAGTATCCTCCTGACCTCTATTTCACCTCATCGTTTTTCAGTACATAAACTACTGTGCGTAGCAGATGTGACATGCCATAGCTTGATGTAAGCCAGTACAACATCAGGCACAGTTCATTTAAAGAAATACCTTTGTCAAACAAAAGAAATACAAATAGGTGCAATTGCCTGCCACAAAAGAAGTCTGATTTTTTTGTGCTTCCTATGGACAGATGATGAAGCAACAACACACCTTCAGTCAAGTTTCTCCATTTTTTTTTAACCTCCTCCCCAAAAAATCTGATTCTACAGTAGGAAATCTGTTGTAACATTCTGGCTACCATAATTTAAAAAAAAATGAGGAAGGAAGAAAGAAAGAAGAAACTAGGGAAGGAATGAGAAATCACACTACATGACTGTTCCATCTGGATACTGGAACTGAAGTACTTATGGAAGTGACTGGATTTCAAAATGCTGTAGGGGGGAAAAACTCTGACTTTGACAGCAGTCCCATCAATAATATGGTAAAGGTATGAAGTAGCTGCTGGTTTCTTTGTGCTGAGTTGGTAGCTCCTAGGCATCTTCCCTTGCCATTGGAGTGATGCATGATGGTAAGGGACTGTGAATGATGGATCAGGAAAGAGCAGGGATAGTTCAAGTAGAAACTGCCATCGTGTGTGACAAAGGTGAAGAACAGATAGTTTTAAAGGGCTGTGGCACTGCAGAAAAATGCCTCTCCCTTTGCTTCCACGCTGTTTACAAAGTGCTGTCACAGCAGAGCTGTTCTGAATTGTGGATGATGTGACAAATCTACCCGGCAGCTGTCAGCCACTGCTCACTAAGAGAAATTTTCCTTCTGCTTTTCAGACTAGATCGTTTATTCTGCTCAGCTTGAGGTCTACCCATTTGTCTGCAGGCAGAGATCTGGATAAGAGACTCTCTCTGGCACTACAGTGTTTAGCACTAGGATGTTTGATGTCATTGACTTTAGCTTTATTCAGGCAGTCTGTACAATACATTTTTTTTAAACAACAAATGAAGTAAGGTATTTTTACCTAATAATCTGCCAATCCATGTATAGCTAATATTTCCAGAGTTGTAGTCTCCAACTTCTGCAGTTCCATGTGGGAAGTACCTATGCTTGAGTATTTCATGTACAAAATACCTATTCCAGTACCATACATCTCCATGTGCTGACATAGCTGGTTAAGTCATTGCCCACATTATCTCACAGACATCCCAGAGAAGGAGGTTCAAAATGTTTTCCCAGAACACAGGGGGATGATTTTTAGCAGCACTCATTGGATGGTCATAATGTTCTAAGTAATACTACAACTGTCTTGTAATCGTTTTAACATAGACACCAGGAGCCCTTCTTTCCAAAGCTAGTTTGGGAGTTCTGTGCCTTCAAGATTATCATGGGTCTTTCCCAAATATCTTGCCAAGTGACAAAATGAATTTGGGAGAACATCTTGAATGCTCCCATCCTACTCTGGCATCACTGGCCAAGGGCCAGCACCCACGTGTGCAGAGTGTGATACTAATTATTGAACATCTATTCCCCCCGCAGCAGGTTTCAAAGTCTAGGGGCTGCTGCTTCTGCCATTTACTGGGAAGGAGAGGGGAAAGGGAGGCAACCTATAGCACAAAGATACAGCAAAGAGGAAAAGAATGAGGTTGCTTTTCTGGATCTCCAGTGACTGCAGGAGGTCCTGCAAGATCTCTGGACTTCAGGGAGAGCAATCTCATGCCTCTTCACCTTGGTGTAGTTCTCACTTCCCATGCCCAGATCTGTACATAGCTACAGCAATGTCATGAAAAGGAAGTGAACAAGCCCTCATAAAAAGTCTAGAAAGAGACATAACTCTATGACCCTGGGTTATGCATATCTATGTCACTAACAGGATTTCAGTTATTATTTATCAAACTATTACAAGAATTTTTGACACACAGTGTTCTCCAGAACCAGAATGGGAAACAAAGTGGCTCAAAAACACATTTTAATAGTGTGTTGGAACAACAATGGTGCCATTTGGTGACACACAAAACCACATAAATTTCATTTTCTCTTACTTCATCCCTTCTAAATAACTTTTACTACTCCTGACTTACAGAGATTTTTTTCACGACTTAACTCAGAAAACAATAGACTCCAAGAAAAAAATAAGATACTAGTCTTTGGGGCATATAGGACATTCATATTGTTCTGCAGAACAATATGGGGACTTTTGTCTTGTTGGAGTAAGGCAATAATATTAAATCTGTCTGCTAAATGACTTTTAAAAAAAACTTCATTGGAGTCTACTGAGTCTATTACAGCTGTTTGCTGGCCAGCAGGAAAGGTGTAATGCCAATTTGCTCTTCCACCCATCACAAGCCCAATTTCACAATGCTGTGGGTGAAAAGGGCACCTTCTTATTTCCTTCCCCTCACAAAATGTATTTTTTCCCCATGACTATAAACTGGAAAAGTGAAGTAAATTGTTCTCAAGACATATTCCCAAGAGCAAAGGTCTGCTTGTTTTTTTCATGCAAGTTTTCCTTTTCTGTCACTCAATAGCATGAGTGTATACGTGGGGGCTCAAATGGGTATATAGAAACATGGTGTGCATAAGAGCTGGCGTCTTCACTTCTATATATTGGGAATATTGTTCAGGCAGCAGGGATCTTCTGAGAGAACAGTGTGTGCTCTCTTTAAGACAAGACAACAGAAAGCCTTTTATGTACATATGGCCCTCATTTGCTTCTATGTCTATGTAAATGTGAGACTAGTTCAGACAAATCTTTATTTATTTTAGGGCTTTGTATGCTCCAGAGACAACCACTCTATTCACTCATTACAGACATGCATATAATGCACTCTCCATATATGTAAGGATTCCTTTCGAGGTAACCCATGCATAAAACAAAAAAGGTAAGTGCTCCATCCCAGTTGTGTCAATGAACACAACACGCACACATCTGTGCTGATGCGGATGCACATTTGTTGCATTCATTGATGATCATGGGACATAAAGCTTCATCTGACCTTGCTTTAATGGATGTGACAGTCACACTAGCAGAGGGCATACTGTATACTCAATATGCAAGAAGGGGAGAAGGTTACGCCTCCGCCTCCCTGTTCTGTTATTTCTTCCATTGCCTCTCTACTAACGGAAGGCAACATTTCTGAAGGGAAGTTGTGCTGAGCTCCATGCAGACACTCCAAGTAACTTGGAACTCTGAAGGATCAGGTTTCCTACACTGAAGTTCTCCATATCAGAAACTCTCCTTGAATGCAAAGGACAGTGATAAAACTAGGAATCAGTTGGTTGGGACTGATTAACTCTCCCTCATTTGTTGAGTACACACTCATCACTAACAACTAAATTGAGTTTTTGTCTCACCTTCTTCTGTTTATGGAATTCACACAGGTATGGTTATCAACATGCAATAATATTAACTTGATGCAGGAAGATAACATGTGGATCTTAACAACATGCACCTAGGAGACAGCTACTGCAGGTCAAACCCTGAACAATGGTTGATTTCTAATTGGCATCATTTTCACATGTTCTTCACAAGAAGCAGTTGATAACCAGTTCAAAGTTATGTATGCATATAAAGAAGTCCTACAGATGTCCTAAAGAAGGAAGTATCATGTGGATGCCTGAAAGACTCTGCTTGTACATGGGTTACAAAAAGAAGATTCAGAAGCCACCATGTCAGACTTCTCTGAGAATGTTATAGATAATTATGGAATGTTACAGACAAGACATTAGTGAACTCTCACCTCTACCTTCACAAAGTTTAATTTTGCCAACCCCTTTCTCTTGACATCATTGCAATGTGTGTTTCCCTCCACTTCCCTCCCCTCCAGCTTGCTGGAGCTGCTTGAGAAAATTCAGATTGTAAGCATATGAAGACATGGAAGGACTACATCAGGGGTGGACAACTAGGTGGCTTGAGGGCCATATTGGTCCCACAGAAAACTTTTGAGGGCTTTTTGAGGGTACTGCACCTACCTCTGGGGAAAAAAATCCTCCAAATGTCCAAACACTCTATAGGGTGCATTCTTACCATCTTTTGGAATCTTTCTGGGCCATTTTTAGACCCAGAAAATGCCTTTTTTTAAGAACACAAAGTGAGTTGAAGTCATTTCTTGTTCACTTCCTGTCTTAAAAAAGTCTTCTCCAAGATCCAAATTGGTCCAATGTCCCCCCCCAAAAAAAAACAAGGGCCCTTTTCACTCTCTACCTTCTTGCATGGTCTTCCAGTGGCAATCCCAGCAGTGGCTCTGCTGGGAAGGGGGCATGAGGGGAGCACTGTCTTCCACACTAGGCTGAGGCCCTTTTCACACGTTACCCGTTCGCGCGGCTGGGGGGGGGGCATCTCGAGTAAAAAGCCTCGGCAGGAATGCTGTCACTTCCCTGCTGCTTGAGTTCTGCAGCGCTTCCTGGTCGTGCAACCGTCACGCAAGCGCACCACCCCTTCCTTCCGCAGTGCAGCCTGGGAGCTGTAGGCTGCGCTGGGGGAGGAAGCGTGACCGGCCCAGCTTGTCCGACGCACCACACAGCAGATAAGTGCGTGAGGGCTCCGGGAGGATTGCGCGACCACGCACCATTTTCGGCTTTGAGCCGAAAATAAAAAAAAATCCGTGCATTAGGCTCGTGATGTGGTTTATGTAAATGGGAGTGCGTCGTACAGACCGCCACTCCCATTTACGCGACGCTCAAGGGGCCCTTTCTCCTTCAAAACTGCGTGCGAAAAGGCTGTGACTCTTTGTGGAGGGGACTGCAGTGCACATGCCTCTTCTTTCTGCAGTGCAGCCAGACACTTTCCCAGGTTGTGCTGGGGCAGGAAGCCCTGCCATCACACTTCTTGCCTTTCCACAGGACAGGTAAGTGCGAGATGGTGGTGTGATCACGAGTCATTGACAATCACACTACCTGGGGACAGGAAAGGAGTGAGACTGCAATGATATCATGCAGAAGCATTGTTGCAGTGCCACTTCTCTCCCATTCCCATGCCAAGATGGAAGGACATTGCAGAAAGGGCCAAGGTGAAAATGCCCCCCATTCCCTATAAAGGGGATTTAGGTTCAACAAAACTATTTTGGAAAATGTTGCTCCCCCACCCACCCAAGAGGCCACAGAAATGATGTTGGGGCCACAAGTGGCCCTAGGCCACATTTTGGTCACCCTAGATTATAAAGGAGGAGGATAGGAAACTCAAATGAGAATGCTTATCCTTTGATTTTTTTAAAAAATGTATAATTCTGCTTTCAGAATTGTACTCATTTCAGGACAACAGCATGAAACTCCATATGAGGTAGTTCAGCTCATTTTCATTTTCATGGGATTGTTTTATGAAACTTGTAAGAAAGCTATTGTTTATGTGGTCACCTACTCCAGATGACCAAGCAGCACACATATTGATGAGTCCTTTTGTCTGTTTTCAGCCAACTATATATTCTTTCTCAAGCACAAAAACTAACCAGAGCTACAAATGTTTCTATTTGTTTTATTTATGTTAGGCATGCACACAGATGCACACAAGAGTGCACACCCACCCACACTTACTTTTTTTGGTCTTAAGTTTATCCCCATCCCAACCCCAACCCCAGTTTTATGTTTTTATTCACTCCTTTAGTTTGCAATCACTCCATGTCCTTCAGTAACTCCTTAGGGAAACTCTGTTCATGCTTTCAGAACCATGGCACTTGGAAAAACCACAGTAAAGCCAGAAAATAACAATAGAGGATAAAATATAATGCTGAGCTGTGGCCATTTTCAGGGAATGTTGATTCAGAATGTTAACTATTTCAGTGTGTCACTTGTAGACTATGTCCTTACAGCACATTCCTTACTCTAGCACATCCCAAGTGGGTAGGGGGAGTTAATGCCAGTTTTGTATCAGTTATTTTTATAGGATAGGCTCTGTGCTATGTTTTTCTTTCTGTAATCCTAAGCACAAAATGCTTGGCATTTATCAGCTGCGTTTAAGCTTCTGTGATCCTGTGTTGCTCTTGGTAGTGCAGAAACCTATTAAAAGAAGCCTATTAAGTAAACTAGGCCACATCCAGCTGGCAGCTTCCAGGCTCCTAATTCAGCACTGTGTCACTATGGGAAGCTTAGACTTTCCAGCATGACTGACGGTAAACATCGCATCAGAACTTGGAAAGAAGTTACTTTTTTGATTACAACTTGCAGCATCTCTTAGCCAGCACTTTTCTAAGCTCAGTATGTTAGATTTCCCAACACTTCAATAGTATCATCAGCATTCTATCATCTTTCAGTTATCATACAAGAGTAAGGGTGCCAAATTTTTAGAAACAGGTGAAGTAGTGATTATTCCTCCCCCCTTTGGCATGTCCTTTGCAAATATACTGAGGAAGCAAGGGTCAATCATGCTATTCCTGTGTATTCTTCTATGCCAGAGGTGAGTAACTGTGGGAGATCTGAGCGCCACATTTCTGCCCCTCAGAAGTTCTTCAGGCCACATTGACTGCTGAAAATGCCACCCCAAATGCCCAGAACTCCACTTCTGATTTTGAAAAACAATTTTTTTAATGTTAAAAAAATGTGTTTGTGGGGTGGAACCTGTTGGAAAGATGAATTACCATTCCTAGAGACGCATCCTTTTTTTGGCCAGGAAAAAGGGCTATCTGGGTAGAGCCAGGTGGAAGCCATATGTGGCCCATGGGGCTTCCTTTACTCAGTTCTGTTTCTAGGTTCTTGGCTGGTATTCCCCCAAATGGTTGTACTCAAAGTTATTCACTGTTGCTCATGTTGTGCCTCATTTCTCAGACACTACAACTCTTTCTTCCTATCCCAGACATCTAAATCAGTCACTTCACCATATGTCTCCCAACATGTGGTGGAAAATGTCAAGAATAAGGGGGAAATGACAGAGTCAGACAGTAAATATGCTTAAACACAAGCAGTCCTATAGCTACTGTTACTTCTCTTATGCAGATTGGATAGGATGGCTGGTAGACTACTAGTTCAGAATTTGGCCAAGATCAGGTACTGAGTCTGTGGAGTTTCCCTCTGAAACACCTGAATGGGTTTCTGTATCCTTAAACTGTGTGACAAAAGGAAACAGCACTGTGGAAGCAGCTTTATTGGTCATATTGACCTAAAAATCCACTCTAGAGTTATGAATACAACAAAGAGTATGGAAAATGTACTTGCTTTACTATTAAGTAATCATAACAAGCATACATTTATCCTATTTAAAAAAGATGTTCATCAATGTTGGTGTGTGGGGATTTCCAGTCAACTGGAGCCCTGCCATGCTATATTTGAGAAACTGCCAATGGTGAAATGGGGAATACAGGACACAGCCTGCGAGAGTGCAGGTATGAACTGATAGGTGAGAATTAGATCAGATTTGTGAAGCACTTGGGCAGAACCTGAAGCTTTTGGGACAGACAGAAAGAGAACTGCAGAACTGTATAGCTAAAAATTCTACCTTGAGCTTTGAAAAAGCCATATAAAATTGTTTCCTTTAATTTCTATCCTGCCTTTCAGCCAACAATGGGATTCAAGGCAGCTGACAACATATTAAAAATAATACAGACTAAACACTATACAGAAACATTGGTAAAAAGTCTAAATATTAAAGTTATTTCAAAGACAAAAAAAACTAAATACATTTACAAAGTTGCAACCATTACATTTCATAAAAAGACTACGTACAAGCCACAATATCAGCACAGCACAGAGTGGGAAATCTCATCCCACTCATTTTTCAAAACCCCGATGGCATAAGAATGTTTTGATTTGCCAAGGGAATGAGAGCAAGGAGAAAGCCATATTTTGTAACTGACTAATTGTCTCCTGAGGTAGGAGTAGAAGGCTAGGTGGAGGCAGAGACCCTTTTCGCATGGTGTTTTGGAAGCGAAAGGGCCCCTTGAGCGTTGCGTAAATGTGAGGAGTGGTCTGCATGACGCAGTCACATTTTTGCAATGCTCAAGAGCGTTACACGAACTGCGCGTGCATTTTTTTATTTTCAGCTTCAAGCCAAAAATGTTGTGCAGTTGCGCAATGCTCAGGAGCGTGAAGCGCACTTATCTGCTGTGCGCAGCCTCCTGAGCTGCGCTGGTCATGCTTCCTGCCTTAGTGCTAGCCTGCAACTCCCAGGCTGCGCTGCGGTAGGAAGGGGTGGGGCGCTCATGCGGCGCTCGCACAACCAGGAAAAGCTGCAGAACTGAAGCAGCAGGGAAGCAGCAGCATTCCTTCTGAGGCTTTTCACGCAAGAAGCCCCCCCAGCCACGCAAACAGGTAATGTGCAAAAAGGGTAAGAGATATTCACTTAACTGATATTATTACAGTCAGCCCTCCACATTCACTAGGGTTAGGAGCACAGGACCCCTGCAAAAGTGGAAAACCATAAATATCAAAATGTATGTGTGTGTGCATATATGTGTGTGTCTGTGGGAAGGGGGCTGAGGCACAGTGGGGAGAACAGGCACCCAGGGTCCAAACTAAGTCAGGGAAAGGATGTGGGTCAGCATGATGCTCCTATGCTTCCTCTCTCACACTGGTCTCCTTCCTTGGATGGGGTATCAGGAGAGAATTTGTGGTGGTGAGAAATTGGGCTGTGGGCCTTCCTTAGCTGACCAGACAGTGGCTGGTGGAGGAGGAGGAGGACCAGAGGCACTGAGAAGGAAGGTTCCCCCAGGAAAGAACTGTTTGAGGTGGTGGGGGAGAGGAGTTGGAGAAACTCACAAATGATCAAATCTGTGAAAGTGAAACTCGCAAATGTGGAGGACTCTCTGTACATGTCAAGAGGTGTGAACGATCTCTCTCAGAAACTTCTAGAAGTGGTAATTTATGTTTCAATAGGTTCCTTGCACTATGCAACATTTTAGAATATCTGTTTTGCAACCACCGCTGGGGTAAAGTTGAGCAACAACAACAACAACAACAAAAAAGTCAAAAGGAAAAAAGGAAGAAAACAGGGCACCCTTACCAAAGCAGTAAGATAGGGTCTACTGTGAACCACTATGGCATATTGGCTTAAGTGTTGGACTAAGACTCTGAGAGACCAGAATGTGAGTCCACTTTCAACCATGAAAAACCACTGGGTAACTCTGGGCAAATCACACTCACTCAAAGGAAGGCAGTGACAAACTTCATTTGAATAAACGTTGCCAGGAAAAACCTAAGATAGGTTAAGCATAAGCTGGAATAAAGTTGAAGGCATACCACCACAACAGGGCCTATTACATAGAGTTGGACCTGTAATTAAGTCAAGCTCAGACAGACACCTCAAGGAACAGATTTGGGATGTCATGAAAGGGCAGCAAATGTTAGCTGTTTAATTTGAGGTTATTGTATTTATAGTATTAAAGACTGAAAAGGGTATGTGAGAGCTTGTCTCCTTCACCAAAAGAACTGGACTAGCTTTAGATACTATACACCTTGAGGTAGGATGCGGGAATATTTGTCACTCCACATAGAATCATAGTATGATAGAATCAGAGTTGGAATGATCCTCATTGGGTCCAGCATGCTACCCAAGGCATGATCTTTATCCAAATAATCCCCAGCAGATAGCTGTCCATCCTCTTTTTGAAGATGTCCAGACAAGGAGACCCCACTACCTCTCTCTCATTGCTGAACTGCCCTTAGTGTCAAGAAGTTCCTTCTAATGATCAATTGAAATGTACTCTCCTGTAACTTCCACCATTAGACATGATCTTTCCCTCTGAGACAGCAGAGAACAGGTCTTCCCCTTCCATTCTGTGACAGCCCTTGAGGATTTAAAGAGTGCAATCATGTCGCCCCTCAGGCTTCTCTTCACCAAGCTAAACATGAGCAGCTCCTTCAAGCTTTCTTATGTTTTGTTCTTTATACCTCTTTATCAGTCTTGTTGCCCTTCTCTGAACCTGGTCCAACTTGTGCAGCAAAATATCTTGGATCAGCTACATTGGCTCTTTGAATTGGTTTTAACACTAATCACTGGGTAAAATTAGTGAGCTGACCAGAATTGCCCAGGGACAGAGCCTAGGATTCAACATTTAAAAAGAATGAATATAATAACTTGCTGAAGCCATCCATAACCAAGGAGTGGGACTCAAGAGTATCATCTTTCTGCTACACTGTTGTGAATGCATTAAGCATATCTTTATATTAATCCTTCTTAAAAGTAACTTTCAAGTCCTGCCTGAATATCTCTGATTGGAAACAAGATTACCTCTCCTTTTCAAATGGCATCTTTGATGTATGTCAGAGGTGGGTGACTGTCAGTGGTTAGTGAGCCACATTGTCTTCCTATGAGACTCTCAAGGGCTGCAGCCTCCCATTGTCACCCTCTGTCTCCCAACACCACCCCCAAAAGGTGGAGGACAAAACTGCTTCTAAATAACCAATAGTTCCCCCATGCCTCTGGGGAGTAGCACTGGCAATTTCACCACATTTTCATGTATTTTCTGATCCCCTCTCATCTGTTTTTAGGACTTTACAGGATTCTTTTTAAAATCAGGAATTGATTGAATTTCGTGCTCCAGTTTTGAAGGAAAGCCTCTAAAGGCCTTAAAAATGATGCATGTATGCATGTGGGGGGGGGAAGGGGGCAGAGACCATAGAAAATATGGTGAAATAACCAATAGTACTTCCAGTGATTTGGGAAGTACTGTCAGTCATTTGGAGCAAAAAATGCTACCCCATTTTTAATCAGGGGAGCTTGGAAACCATAGGTGCTATACTGTCTTTGGGGTACACAAGTAGCCTATGGGCTGTAGTTTGCCAACCCTTGTTCTTGACTATCTCAGTGCTATACCTGGGTCCATTTTGACCATGGAAAAAATACACTGAGGCTGCAATCCTGTGTGTGTGTGTGTGTGTGTGTGTGTAGTCTTGTGAATAAGTCATGTTCAATTAAGCAAGATTTACTTCTGTACGAATAGGCATAGGTTTGCACTATGAATGTTATCCGGACTGTTGTTGTTGGTAGCCAATGAACAACTAAACAGGATGTGCTGTTTTCCAGCATATACACCAAATTACAAAGCACAGAACTTGCACAAGCTGAACCCAAGTTGAACTAATGTAGGCCCCCTTCTTAAAACTGTGGACAAAGAGGCAAAAAGAAAACATCCTGAGGAGTAGCTGAAAAATACTGTTGGAATATAGAATAACTTGAGCATCAGTTTATCAGGCCAAATGTTGTAGATGCCTCAGGCTATTGAGACAAACTAGGTTGTACTGGATGAAAGTACAGCATAGAGTGAACGTGCAACGTAATTTCATCCAGACCCTCAACGTTATTTTAATGTGTTTTTCCTTTCCTAAATAGCACAAAACAACTTTATTGACTTTGTACCACTTCCAAAATCAAGTGTACGAGGTATGCTCCTTGAAACAGCAATCTTCCTTTAGACGTTGCATGTGGGCTGCAGTGCCAGATCTGACATGCTAAACAATGTGCCATTTTGACAAGCTCACAAGAGCGTCCCGCTGACATTAAAGATCCTTCAATCATGTGTTAGTAAACAGGATTCTCTGTTTCTGTAAAGTGTTACTGATCTTTTCCCCTCTCAAAGCACATTTGAAAATGTCACAAGAACTAGCCTCAAGTGATGGTACAAAGCGTATGTTTTTCATTTAAAAGCAGGAGGGGCCAACCCACATTAAGCACTATGGGACATATTTTACATTTCTCTTGTTGTTGCCAATGGTAATTTCATGTATGTGATAGGATGCAATATGCTTTTAAGTGCTTGCTGGAATGTGTGGGTTTATTAGGAATTAACCCATAATTATAACAGCGCTACTGGGCACGGTGCTAGGAATTTACTTGGTAAGCTGTGGAAATGCTGACTGCTTCATTCCTTCTGAAGAGCAAAAACTGGGTTAGATAAAAGCAGGCAAAAGACAGCACTTCATTTCCAAAGCTGTGCTCTTGTTTTTATGTCAATTTATATTAGCCATACTCCTCCATCCTTCTTTTAACATTCTTTCTGACTCTGATTCCATACATATAAGTCTAAGGTCCATCAATCATAAACTGAAAGTAGTTTTTTTCTTTTGTTCACGGCTAGAATTCCAGTTGAACAGAATCTCCTCTGACCTTCACTAGCTATGTTTTAACCTGTGGAAGTATCATAACATGGCTGCCATGATATATACCGTCCCTTTATATTTTACCCTACTTCAGTGGTTATTTTCTGCTTCTTGCTTGACACTTAGTTTAGTATTTAAAAAAAAATCAACATGGCTGACTGTAGCCATGAGTTTCCCTGTGGTTAGCTCCCTAGCTTATATAAAGTTACGTATGTTACGTCTGGCAGTGAGCATCTTCTCACTCATTGCTGCTACACCCTCAAAGGGTCAACAAGATGAGAGAAACACAGAATAAATTACTTGAAGGAGAATTATACAACTGCTTCAGGCGCTAGGAAACCAGGTGGAAACCAATCAATGAAGCAGTTCTTGGCTGCAATGTGAAACAAAATCCTGTGGAACATTAGCAGCTATTTTGCCATGGGCAAATCTAGGACAAATAACACTGCACACTTTGCCATAATTAGCTAGTGCGGTTAGGGAAATTCAAAAGAGAAACCAACTCCATCCCACACAACCCTCCCATCCAAACAGCAAGAGGAGGATAAGAGGGAAATAAAGACCGTAAAGCATATATATATATATGTTGAACTGATTTTATTAAGAAAATACATAAATACAAATACATTTATAAAAATGGAGAAAGAGAGAATATTGAATCCAAAGATATCTCATTTTTTATTTCAGGAAAAATTATATAAAGAGAGAGTGATACTACTCCCAGAAACTATGAAATATGTATGAGAATTTTAATGGCAACCTATATAATGTAAATATATATCAAAATGAACAGTCAGTGTGTTTGGAGATTATCTTGAAATTTCATAAGCTATTTAAATCTATAATCTATGATTTAAAAATAAACTCAATCTTGTTCAATAAACTTATCAGGTGAACACTTTATAAATCTCTCATAACATGAACATTTACTTAGAATAACCATCTTCCCAGCCTGCTCATAACAGAACAGAACTGAACAGAACACAATAAGCTTGATGATGTTATGATTTGTCTAGTTGTTGCAAGGAAACTATTCACTCTAAATCTTCTTCTAAGACGCAGTCTCTCAAGAAGCTGAGTAGAGACATCATAGGGTTTGACTTAATTCCATAATCTGTCATATATTTTTTTTAAAAAAATATATAAACAATTTAATTCACAAAGAAGTATACTTTCAAAAGAAAAAGAAAAATGGACAAAACAAGAGAAAACATTAAAAAACTAAAACAAAATACTGAAACACTAAACTGAAACACTGAGCACTAACTAATACAGTCATCCCTCCACATTCACTAGGGTTAGGGGCACAGGACCCCTGTGAAAGTGAAAAAACCATGAATAGGCCCTCGAAAACCATATTTAACCCACAAAAAAAGTATTATCACCATAGTCAACCCACCACAGATTCTTGTGAGCAATCAGGATTCCTTCACAAGGCAGAAGTGGGTTGTTACCCTGTTTACTGGGGGTCCTGTGAGGGACACCAAAGTGTGCTATCAAAATATCAAAAGGTGGAGAAATTAGCAAGAGCACAAGTTAGCACTGTGAGAGGCAGGGCAACAGAGGGGAATCTTTTACCCAATGTCTATGGGGTCAGGCCAAGTCAAGGAGCAAACAGGATTGAAATAATAAATGTGATCTTTATTAAAATACAATCAAACGGTGTATGCAGCACACTCACACAGATAATTATAGAAAATAAAGATGGGAGTGAGAGAGAGAGGGATTTTTAAGGGGGATTGTTGATTTGGGTGATACACCTGTCCTGAAGCCCGGGTAGTTCACTGCAAAAGTTCGAAGGTGTGTAGTCTCAGTATGTGGGACTGAGGGGAAGGCTCGCCAAGCACAGCAGCAGCAAGGCTGGATGGAAATCAGGATCGGTCCAAGTGATCTGAGGAAGGTCTCAGAATCAGGGGTTTTTATAGGGAGAAATGTGACCCCAGGCTACTCCATACTTGGAGAAAACAATGAGTTTCAGGCTGGAGACAAAGCCTCCAAAAGGTCAGAATTTCGCATGATTGAGTTAGTTCCGAATTGACAAAGAAGTAGACAGTATGCAAACACACAGTGCTCAACAGATGAGGATTCTCATAATCAAGCCTCCTGCTCGGGGTTTTACCCTGTATGTTGGGGGTCCCAGGAGGGGTGCCCAAATAACCAAATAAAAACACAAGTTGGGGGAATTTAGCTTGAGCACTCGAGAGGCAGGGTAACTTTAGCAAGGATCTTTTAACCCAATGTCTACGGCTTCAGGTCAGAGAGTAGGCAAGCAAGTTTAAAAGTAACAAAAATAACAGTTTTATTGAAAGATAAACAGCAAATAAAACAACACACACACACGAGCTAACTTGGAAGCAGAAATGGATTGCTTAGGGATGGGTAATACGACACCTGGTCTTGTAGTCCTGGAGAGAAAGACGGGGTTCCAAGAAGGGAGGCAGACTCAGTTGTGGAGAACTGAGGGGAAAACTTCACTGGACAGAGCAGCAGCAAGGCAGGATGGAAGTCCAGAATGATCCAAGGAAGTCCCAAAAGTGGGGACCTTTTATAGGGTGGACTTTACCTACAGGCTATGTTATGCTCGGTGAGAACAAAGGAAATTTGAAGTTGGACAAAGGAGTTGGAAAAGGTCAAGTTTTACATGATTGGTTTTGCTCTTAAGACAATAGCGTGGCCAGTTCGTTAATAGCCCAATACAAAAGAATGGCTTGGCTCTTGGCTGCATTGCTTTGTGTAGATCCGAGCCAAGCAGAGTCAGTTTGCAGGGAGGTTTTTCCCTAAAGCAACAAAGAGGCTTAAGTTGCTTGCCTGAATGGGGTCTTGGAATGTACAACCATTAACGGCCGCGCCCATACGTGCTCGTCCAGAGGACCTCTGCAAACACGTGGAACAGAGTGGCAGAGAAAGGTCAGGCAAAGGCCAAATTATTTGATATCAAAAAGGATATCTAGTGCTCTCACCAGACATATCATAACCGTGATAACAGGGGCAGGGAGTTCTTTGTAAGTAGCATGCATACATAATAGCGTGCTTGCCATGAGGTCTCCTAAAGTGGCGATCTGGCTATTTCTGACCTGCCTGGGTGGGAAATGGAATGTCCAGAGATTAGTGGCCGTGCCTAGTTTCGTGCTTGTCTGGGGGTCTCACAAACAAGTGGAGAGCTATGGTAGAAGAGAGCCAAATTATTGATATCAAAGTGATATCTAATGTCACCCCAAGTGCGGCTTAGGAACTGCAGTAACAGGGTGGGTGGTGGGGCTTACTGCCATGTCCACTGCTGCCCCACACCATTTTTAATAGAGACTTACAAGCCTCATTCACAGTTTCTCAGACTCTCGAGGCTTGCAGTCCCTATTAAAAATGGCCTAGGGAGGCAGCAGCAAATAATCCATGACAGCAAATAATCCGTGAATAATCAAATCCACAAAAGTGAACCCCGCAAATGTGGAGGGCTGACTGTACACTAAACACTTACTTACTGAAACACAGAAGAGTTCTGACCCCTAAAGGGAAACTGCAATGAAATAAAAATATGTTGTTCTATCGTTACAGTTCCAATTAGATGATCTTACTAGAACTACAAGTAAGCATAGCCACCCATTATTGCATTGTTAGATTTCTTATTGCTTAAGAAGACTACAAATCGTTTCCAATCCTTCAAAAATTTTCAGTTGGCTTATCTTTAAAAACTCATGTTAGTCTGGCAATTTGGGCTAGCTCAGCAACCTTAACAATTCATTATATCCTTTATAACTCACATCACTTCCTGCCAAGATGATTCTAAGTGAAGAAAAGTCCAGAAAGTATGCAATATATCTGCTATTAAAGCCAAGACACCTCCATATTTAAATCTCTGGCTATGTCTGACTAGACTGCTATAGTGGATTTTCAACATCCTATGGAATCCTGGGGTTTTCAGTTTAGGGAGGGGTCTCAACATTCTGAGCACTTGGTAGACTGCAACTCTGTTTCTGATCAACAACAGATAACTTTGTTGACCATGATGGAATCTAGGGCATGGGAAATGCCACAAATCTCAATATCTCTCATGTTGCCTACATATGCTATGTATTAAGACATTTCAGCAGCCTTGCTGTATAATGTTTCTCCAGTCCCATCAAAGATCTCAGAAGAGTATCAGCTCCATCAGTAACATGAAGGAAGTAGAGAACCAATTTTGCAGTTTATGGCTGCACTCAAGAAGATGTCATAGCACTATCAATTTGAACAAATGTTAGATGATGCCTTGAGAAACTAATTTGTTGCTGGCTTGCACAATGATCAGATATATAGAAGAAGTTACTACCTGTCTCTGTGCGCAAAGATTCACAGAAAAAACAGTTAGTTTTGTGGAGGGTGCTAAGAAGGAATTGCCAGAGACTAACCATAAAAGTGTATCTTCTCAGGGTCAAACTGCACATTGTGCTTAATACATAACATGCAGCTCTGATTTTTTTTAATTTTTACTTTACTTAGGCTATTTCCACCCTACACTGTTATAGTACTATTATTTGTGCTATTATTAGTGTCATTATTAGTCATCCAAAAATATAGGATTTGTGGCTGCTGCATCCCGAAGACAAAAACACGTGGAGGCTTGTTCTGGCCCCTTTCTGGACCACTGGACCCCACTAGTTTGTAGGAGTGTGTTTCTCCCTCCCCTTGTCAACTCTGAGGCCATTTTTGCCCTACGCTGTTATAGTGCTCTTATTCCACTTTCAACATCCTGTGGAATTCTGGGGTGTGTAGTTTCCTGAGGCCAAAGAGCTCTCCAGATGAGAATTCTAAATGCCCCTCCCTAAACTGCAAATCCCAGGATTCCATAGGATATTGAAATTGTAATAAGAGCACTATAACAATGAAGTATGGAAATATGTCTATTAACTGCAACATACCGTGAGTCTCTCAGGTTACATCCAGACACACCAAATGTGCTGTTATTCTATCAGTGGGGTTTTTTGTTTTTTTTTGCTAATCATGGGATTTTGGTTGTGAAATTGATAGGAAATGACATTGAATTGTGCAGCACCCCATCTAAAAGAATTGCCTGCAAACCTAAGGCCCTAAGAAAGACAGATTAGAAGTAAACTCTGTTAGGTGAAAAAGCTTAGTCCAACTGCAATATAGTTTCCATAAGGAGATGGATTTGCAATGATCGTGACTTTAACTCTCTTTCTCCTCAGCAGTCATTCAATTTTGTGTTTCTATCTGATGTTGCATTCTTAGTTAAATGGCACACCAGTATACCAGAATGGCGAGGACATCATTCTGGTCCCAACTAGTTTCTCTCTGTGAGTTGACAGAAATGTTTTGGAGCCCACCAGTCTTAGGACCTTGAAGTACTGGAATGTTCACTTCAAGTCTTGCTTGTCTGATATGTCTCAGAAGATAATTATGGGTAGGTCTCCAGTCTCTGGTCAGGAGTAAGATGTTATTTAGGTGGAGGAATATGATGTATTATGTTTAGGATGGATGAATCATTATCTGCTTTGAAAATTACACAGGGTTGGGAGACAAAACTTGAAATTAATAAGTTCATAAACTGAATCAAACAAGTTTGTATATATTGAATGTTAAATGAGTCATGACTTGGATCCATTTTTTAAAGGACATATTTGCAATCCAAATGGAGATTGATTCTGAGTTATTTTGCATTTTCTGAATCTCTGTGGTCAGCATGGTTGACATGACTAAGCAGCCAAACTCTACCACTTATTCCTTGGTAGTGTCAGCAACATGCTGAGTTTTGCCACAGGCAGGCATTTTTGATGTTGCTTCTGAAGCTACTGCCTCCACTCATGGCTCCAATTTGATCTACTATTGTAAACAGAAAGTTTAAATGGAAGCTAGTACTTGGGATCATCAACAAGGGACCATCTACAGCAAAGAGAAAGTCTTTTAAAATGAACTTCTTCTTTTGAAAAGAGAGGGAAAAATGACTTTCCTACCACTGACTACACTGCTAAGTGTGATGTGTGTGTGTGTAAAGAATTGTGTGAAGGAAAGTGAAGTCAAGCCTGAGAGTATTAATTCAAAAGTGAGAAAGCAACAGAACAAACAATAAAAAGAAGAGACTCACCCTAACAAAGAAGAGACTCACCCTAACTACCTCTATCTATCTTTTTTTGCTCCCTGAAGACACATCTGTACTTGTACAGATGTGGTCGCACATATCTCCAATTTGAACAAAAAGCACATGTGATAACAGCCAATTAGAGAAGAAGTGGATTAAAGTACAGGGCACACATGGAGCTGAAGAAAAACACCTTTGTGTAAATATCTACCAGCAGAGTTACATTACACAGCTTCTATATCAAATGCCAATATAGTGTGACATATGTTGATCAACAGTAAATGCTCAATGCACAAAGTCAATGTGCATAGACAATTCACATTCACATCTTGCTCTATATGCTTTCATGCACCACCACAGGCACAATGGTCTTGCATGAACAATTCTGCTGTGCTGCCTTCAGCTTGGTACAACTCTTACTCCTTGTCAAAATTAAGATACTGAGAGGATGCTGGCCCAGCTTCCCAAGAAGCATCATAGTGACACTATAGAATGGAAGACACTCCAAAATCTTGTAACAAGAGAGTACTTTCATTCATGTTTATAATACTAGATTTGTAACTCGGGAAGCAAATTAAGAAGTATGATAGGACCATTTTATATATCTCTGCTTAGAATGTTCTGCTGCCAGAGCTTTGTTGACTTGAATGTTTTCCCTATACATTGTGATGATTTTCCTACTCATATGTATAGCAATCTTGTCGACAGCCTGGAATTTAGCGGAGACCAGTGCTAGTGATGCCCTGTCTCCAAAATTAAGCCATCCCTATGGTCATCTGAAAAGTTAGTACAATTAAATTCTTGCTCAGTCATAGCATTTACAAGAATTAAAAAGAAAGAAAGAAAGAAAGAAAGAAAGAAAGAAAGAAAGAAAGAAAGAAAGAAAGAAAGAAAAAGAAAAAGGTGTATTTTAGAAAGATATCGCAAAGCCTACATATTGTTTTAGCCACCTTAGCTCTCAAAATAGGGTTTAAGACGGATTTAAATGTTGCCTCAGGCTTTCCCTTGGATCTCTGCACAGATTAATTTTGCTTGCCAGGAATAAATCAGGGGCTATTTTTGCTACTGTTACAAGATTGTGAAGATTTATAATTCAATTAGCATTTCAAAGTAATTAAATCTGTGTTTGCTGCAATCAACAGAAAATTGGTAATTTAAAGTAAAATAAAACTAGAAATGAGATGTTAAGTTTTCTGCCATGTATGTTTTTAAGTCTTCTGATTATCTAATAGGATTCACACAATAAGCTATTTTAAGAGAGGAGGAAGCACATTAAATTGGCAGATCAGTTCATCTGACCTTTGAAAGGCAACCCCATCCCCACTTTGCTATAATGACAGATGAGGAACCTATAGTGATACACTGAAATGCAAAACTAAACAGAATCACACTGTGGCTATTTCCGCACTGGACTATTAAAGCGCTATTATTCCCCTTTCAACATCCTAGGGAATCCTGGGGTTTGCAGTTTAGGAAGGGGCCAGCCGAATTCCATAGGATGTTGAAAAGGGAACAATAGTGCTATAACAGTCCAGTGTGGAAATGACCCCATATAAATGGTTGTACATCATACTTATTAGAATGCTTAATTGAAGAGACACAAGAACATCTTAATTTTTTGTGCAGATTCCAGTATGATGATGCATAACATGTGTTCCATTAATGTCCCTTAGTGGCTCAAACATGGGTTGTTATCTTTCTTTTCTTTTCTAATGTGGAAAGTAGTTGAAGGTTATTGTATCTGTATGTATGGAGTTAAAGACAATTTGTGCCACAGGGGTGGAAAGAAAGAAAAATTATATATCTTGAAACAGACTACCATGGCCTCTCTGAAGGACTGCATATTTGTGAAATGTCTGTCTTTTTGGTCTGTTAAGTTAGCCAGGTGTCTAAGGGAAAGAAGACTAGATTGAATGCCTTTAAAAGCAGCTTGATCTGGAAAGATTAGAGGACAAATTGTATAAGTTATCATCTACTAATGCATCCAGACCAAGCAATTCTCAAAACAACTCTAGAAGAACAACTTTATTAACTTTGACAATTGATTTCAATTGCTTTGGCAGTAGCCATGCCTACCTGGGTGCTTGCTGGCTTCCCATCACTCCTCTTGTATATTTGTCAATAGAAGGTTATAACCAGACAATTCTACACATCTCTTCAGAAGTACAGACTCTGTACAGCTGCCCTGGAATCTCCTTCTATTTAGGAAAGGGGTGGGGTGTCTGAAACAGTATAATCAAACAGGTCTCTCAATTTGGCTACAAAATAGAATTGTTTAAAAGACATTTAAAGAAGATTAAGCAATATAACTCAAGCAGGAATGATAATTTTTAAAAAAGAGTGACTTAAAATGAAAGGGTAAAATCTCTTTTCCAACAAAGGAGTTAATTCACTGTATTGTTTAAACTACTGTTTGTAGTTTGGTGAGAAATTAGAGTTCTCTGGCTAAAAATTCTAAATAACCTCCCTGAACTGAAAATCTCAGAATTCTAGAAAATGGAACCATGGTAGTCAAAGAGGAATCATTGCACTTTTATTGTGTAATGTGAAAGGGACCCTGGAGAAGAGTGATCTTGCTCAACTGATAGTGACTTGCTCAGTTGATGTTAGGCTATGGGTAGATTTTCTCTAGATACATTTTGGCAGAGTGTCTCTGAGGAGCTCAGTGTTTCATTTGTTGTGTACAAGAGAGTTCTACACCTCAGTGACCTCAGTTGTCCCAATCCCTGAGATGGGAGGAAAAGTATCCCTCCATAGCTTTGAAAAAGTTGATTTTTCAGACTAGAACTCCAGAATGCCATAGTTATCTGGGAGGGCAATATCTGATTTTCACACATTCTTCCTATGAATCCACAAGGCCAACATTCCTTATGTACCAGACTTTGAAGAGTTCCCTTTCAGAAGCAAAATGGGTTACCTAGGAAATCTACTATCACACTACAGATCTTTGTGCTGTCACAAAGGACTTGCACAATAAGGACTTTGGTGTCTGGTTAGTTCTGAAGAACCCTGCTTATGCCATTTCCTTGCCATAATTTTGCCACAACAGTACAGGACCTGGTAAGTCCTCCAGAACTCATGAATGTCCTGCTTCAGAGAGCAGCCAGTAGGCAAAAAATGGTGCCAGAGCACATCAGCAGCTGGTACTACCTCAGGCAAGCACCTTGGCTTGTTTAAGTAGGGGTGAACAACTTCCAGACATGCAGGGGATGCACACACCTCCCACAAGACATCAGAGGGATGTACTGACAATATGGGATGCATTCACAGAGGTATGGATTGCAGTGGTCCAAACAACATATAATTGGTATATGTCAGCATTGCCAGATGTGACAACATCGGGAATGTACCCAGTTGGCACACTAGCCTTAAGCTGTGCAAATCAGCCATTGCTGAAATCTGGGCTGAATCCAAAAGTAAAACTGAGCTGCAAAACTGACTGTGAAAGGGGACTGTAATTCCATTCAACACCTCCACTCCTTGGCTTGGCTCTTGACTGACCAAGAATATTTCTCTGTTCTAAGCCTCCATTGCTTTTCTTTCACCTAGTCTATTACAAACATCAGACTCTGATTTTGAACATTAACAACTTCTCTGGATTTATATAGAAAGAGAAAAAGGTAATTGTCATCAGGTTTTGGGTGGCAATGAGCCCTAAAATTCTGAACAACTTCTCCCAGTGTTTTCATATATATGTTAAATAGCATGGAATACCACAGATGAATGGCCAGGGTATAGGAGTCATCCAGCACTATCTTCTGAATATATTCTTCCCACAAGAATTGAAATTATCATATAATAACACTTCCATCCTAGTTAAGCGCTTTGGAAGGATAACATGGTTGGTGGTGGTAGTAAAAGGCATTGAGACTCCAGAAGATCCAATGCAGATAAACTCTTGCAGTTCAGATTGTGGCATAGAATGACCTCTAAGATTTCCAAAGCAGTGTCTGTCACATAACCTGGTTTGTAGTCAGATTGGAATATATGTAGATCAGAAGAGGGCAACTTGTTCCTCAGAAGATGTTGCTAGAATGCAATTTATAGACCTCTCTTCACATTTGAGGGTTTGACTTTTGCAAATTTGATTATTCATGTGCTTGCCTCCCCTGCATTATTTTCCTTCCATTCCCTTGCCTTTTGCTTGAGTGGAAAGGAAGGCACACTTGTACCTTTTTTTCTCGGCATGAGGTGTTCCCCCTCCCATTCTTTTGTCTTTTCCCAGACACAGAGAAGGAAGGCACATGCACCAGGGCAAAAGGTAATGGAATGGGGGGGAGCCCCTGAAGGGAATGAGAGGGTGAGGGCACAGGGGAGTTATTCACAATTTTTCTACTTTTGCAAGGGTTCTGAGCTCCAAACCCTCACAAAAGTGGAGAGACCACTGTACATTACCATTAGCTATGCTGGGTAGAGTTGACTGGAACTGCAGTCCAGGAATATCTGAAGGTCCACAAACTGCTCATCTCTGCCTCTTCAAGAAACTGCATTCGGTTCATAGAATGAATAGTTCAGGGGCTAGCAACATGGAGAGTCAACACAAGGCTCTGATCTGGCTGAAGGAAAGCACATTATACCCAAAATCAGTCCAGTCATTTTGACACCTGAGGCAGAAAAACACTTAATCACTTCTCCCCATCTATGGCAGTAAAATTCTATCATAATAAATAACTAACAGTTTTTTTGCTGTCCTTACATAAATGAGGTTCTAAAGGTGAATCCCTTACTCTTCCTAATGTAGGGTTGCCCTATGTCATTATACAAGGGCCCAAGAGGATCTGAGAGGTCTGTCCTGTCTTTTAATATAACCTGGTGTGATGTCTTGGTAGTGTGAAATGTCCTCTCAAAGCTCTTTGATGAAGACATTTATCCCTTTAACTACAATATGAATTGTCACTAGCTTTTCAAATGAGACTTTTAAAGGATTACTTTATATCCTTCTTATATTGATAATACCATAGCCTGGAAGATATGTGCTCAGGGCAGGAATCTGTAGAAAGAAAGAAAAAAGGAATTTCATTAGCCATAAATACTATCTGGTGTTGTCCCCTTGGTAAATCCTGTCCCAGGGTCTACAACTTTGATATAAAACATAATCTAACCCACCAGAGAGATCACCCGAATGAGCATGTAGGCAACAACAGTCGTATGATCAGAAGAACCAGGTCAGGCCAGTAAATTCCCCAGTCACGTAGCCACAGGAGACCTCAAGCTGTGCCAACCCATGGTGGATAAAAGGTCCTCAGCCTTTAAGGAGCCAACTTGAATAGATTAAGATTTTTTCCCACAAAGTTAAGCACTGGAAACAATAAAATCTTAGAATCATAGAATCATAGAAATGTAGAGTTGGAAGAGACCACATGGGCCATCCAGTCCAACCCCCTGCCAGGCAGGAACACCCTCAAAGCACTCCTGACAGATGGCCATCTAGCCTCTTATCAGACAAGGATCATCTACATAAACTCACACTGCAACCCAAAGTGGCAGAAGATGCTGATACTTGGGTGACACCTTGTTATCTTCCTATATCAAAGAAGGTGCCAGTGTGAAGTTGTTTTCCATTTCTGTCGCCTTTGTTCTCCCTGGGAGAGGATTTGCCCTCAAGGTAAATTTTTCCTACAAATAGTCCCCGTTTTTGACTAGTTCTTTGGATACCTCCAGGTCATACCAACTGGCCATTCCCCCCTCCCGACAGCTGCGTGATCCCCTCAGCATCTCTTTGCTGAGTTCCATTTCTTTCGCTGCTTTCCAGACCAAGGACTTCAGGAAAAGGTGCAGTATCACCCAAACCACAAATCCTTTAACAATCCCACTATCTTATTTCCACTCTTTATTTATTTTTTTAGCCCTTGGATGTGTGTGTGTGTGTGAGTGAGTGCGTATGTGCGTAAATGCATGATATTTCTGTTTAATAAAGTCATTTATTGGATCTTTTTGTGTGATTTCTGTCTGGGCCTGACCCCATAAAAAATGGGTAAAAGATCTTGCTAGGTTACCCTGCCTCTCACATTGCTATTGCTTGTGCTCTGTTGAGTTTACTTTCCCCATCACGTGCAGCATATTAAGCAGTCCCTTGGGGACCCCCAAGAATTTCAGGGTAACACTGGATTAGTCTTCTTTCCACAATTTGCTGATGATGCTATCTATAGGGCTGACCCAGAAAAGTGTTGGATGAATTCCTTTAGTTCTTTTATTAATAGTGGAGGAAAGATATAGGTATGATTAAAATATGAGACCTGTGTATTTTTGTATAGTGATCACCATAGTAAGTACAATTAAACATGTGTGCTTATTGTTGTTAATTATGATAGACTACGTACAATTAATATTTCATGTTCAGAAAGACTAAACAGAACAACTATATTAAAAAGGTATTACATTCTGGCGACACACATTGGAAGTGGTGACCTGTATTGTGCATTTTCCCCCCCAATTTTGCTCTTGGTACATTTGATAGGTTTTTGAAAACGCTCTTTGTAGATCTCAATCTTTTATAGACATTTAGAGTTAATAGTTTAAGTTAAAGATCTTTAAACAGGTATCACTTTTCAAAGGTTTCCCATAACACACTCTTCCTTATCTTCTTGGGTTTAGCTTTGTTTGTTTGTTTGACTCTCTTTCCTCTTGGCTCTATACTAGAAATAAATGACTTTTATCTCTAATGATTCCCTCAACAGAAACTCTAATCTTCCCCATCTTCTTCCTTCCAGGGAAAGATGCAGTTAAAAGGTTTGTAGACAGCACTAGTTAAATGGCACTCTTATCTTTTCAATCCATGTGCTCTGAAAGGATGATGTCCCGGTGTATTTTCTCCCTGCTGTTGTAACAGGTCCATTTTCCACTTTGTCCCATTTTGCTTGGATTGCGCCATTTGGCCAGGACATGTACTTTCTCCATACTGCATGCTTAGGAATGTTATAACTGTGTTTCATTTTTCAAGTGTTTTGTATTACATGTCTCAGATCTACTCCCCTCCCTTTTTTTTTCATTTGTGGGCACATCATGCAACACAGATGGGATATGCATCAGTCTGAGTGCACAAGGGACATACCCTCGATACCTCCTTATGAGAGTGTACAATATACCCTTTCTCACAAGGGACTTTTATGTCATGGGCAACTTTGCTTATATTCTTCATCAACTGTTTTTTTCTCACAAAAAAATGATTACGTTTCATTTGCATTGCAGGAACTTAGGAAAGTATTCAACTTTTTCATGTCTTAGAAAGCTAACGCCTGCCCTAGTTTCCTTAAGTGCAAATCCCATGCCGTCATAAACTTTTCATGGATTGTGCTTCAAGGATTATAACAGAAGTATGGGGGGGCACAGTGAACTATAAAGGTGTCTTTCATGCATAAGGAGAGAGGTTTATCCAGCTTGATCCTATTACAGATTCTGTTAGTACAGCTTATATTACCATGGCAGTTCAGCCTAATGCTGTTGCTCTTAAAAGCATGCCATCCCTGCCTTGTTTTTCCCCCCAAAATGAATGTACTAATTTAAACTCAAAGAGGACGTGTCTATTTTCTTTGAACCAACCCCCTTGGCTAAAAAAGCACAAGTTATAAATGCTACTGCGTGAGTTAGTAAGCTGCAATTTTCACTCTGAAAATAGGCAATAAGATCAAAAGTATACACATGAAAAAAAAAATTAGAATAGCAATGAATCTATTTCCTACTGTAGGAATGTTAGTGTCATGGACAGAATTAGAGTATTTCCTATTCCTTTTGTCTATTTCTGCAATGCCACATCACCCTCTACCCAGAACAGAAACAAGACATAAGAGAAAGTAAGTGAATGTGGTCATCCAAAAAGTACAACTCCTGTAGGAGGAAAAAAAGCTAGATAATGGGGGGAAATGATACATAAACCTTAAAGGAATCCATGTCTGGATCATCACCATTTTAATTATAAAAATGCCTCACGCAAGAGTGAGGAACATGGGACTTTTTAGAGGTTTGTGGACTTCATTGGCCCTACTCAGTCAAGTCAACAGGAAAGAGTAATGGGAATAGCAGTCCAAGAACATTCGAAGGACCAAATTTTCCCCAACCATGGCCTAAAGACACTAACCAAAAATATGGCCACTTCTGCACGAGGTTGATACATCGTAGCAGGGTCAAATTCTTACCCTCCGGTCTGCATGTTGTACCATTTTAGCATTGTTGTTTTCCTTGTGGTTCTGCACATTTTCAGCTTCTAGAGCAGTTCACTGCGATTCACTGCAATGTGAAACCGCTGTATGTGAAAAATGGAAAAACTCTGATGTAAATCTCCCAAACCGATTCTGTTTCAGTTTTCACCTACATGTAGAAGTGTAGCATCGATTCACATCGCAGAAGTGGCCAGCTATGGACGTTCTCAGATTGTCCCTTCTGTCATTTCCGCCCTATCTCTCTCTGCCCTTCAAAGGACAGGCTGCGGTCATTGTTGTCTTCCTGCATTAAATGGACAGTTGGAAGAGAGTTGATCTGGTAATGGACTGTTAAAATGTGTTTTTCCCCATGTATCAATGAACATACATTCCTACGCACAAACGTAGCAACAGAGAAATGTGTAAAAATGTGTGTGTGTGTTTTAAAAAACAGATCAATCAGCGATGGCAGGGTGGGGCAAGGGAGGGGAATGGGAGTGGCCAGGGACTTGCTGTTGTGGATGCAGCAGCCGCTGTTCTCCAAGGTAGTATGATATAAGTGGAGGGGTACAGACAGCACAGTTTTTGAGTTTCTGAATTCAGTTTCTGAATCAGAGTATAAAAACACCACTCCTGACACACAGTGAACCACTCCTCCCTTCTCATGCGGAAATGGCCAATGACATTTACAAATAACAAAGCCTTCCCTACAGTTTGTGTGTTGGTTTGATAAACACACTTTTTCATCGTAACACTAAAAAAGACAAAAGATTTCAGCAACATTAATCTTGGATTTCAATGGCAAGACTAAATGAATTTTTAATTCAAATATGTCAGATTAACCTGGGTCATAAATGAGTTTTCTTTATTATGGAAAAAAATAGACATCCCTCATATACACACACATGTACACACATACACACACTGCACTGCAGACATCATTTGGGTCACTGTCTCACCATTTAATAGGACAGAATTATGAGGAGACTTTCTTCCTGTGTGCTTCAAAAGTGGATTAGATGGATTAACCAATAGAAAATGGATTTTTCTGGTGACTTTGTGCTGCAGGCTGGGAATGTGCACTTTTGTGTATTTGCAACATTGCAATACACTTTTGTGTATTTTCAACAATATTTGCAACATTGCAATTTCAACCCAATGGCAGCAATGGGAGTGGTTGTGATGGTTTTTATTTTAAAAGAAAGGGCTGTCTCCATTTTGAAAAAGAACCTCTTGGCCTAGTTTGTTCTTGGGCAACCTCAATATATGTGGTTGGCCACAGACAGAAGAACTGCCACTGTTAAAATCAGCAAGGAAGTAACAATCAGAAACAGCATGTTAATCAAGGACCATGCTTAGATGTTAAGCTTTACAAGACCCCATGGAAATAAGCTGGCAATATTTAAAAGAAGGAATGGCATGTCTCATTTTCAGCTACAAGAGAAAAGAAGCCACATGGCTCCAGCCAGTCAAAAGTGTTTAAATATCCACCTCCAAGCGTTCATGAAAGGAAAATGGGGGAGCTGGTGCCAGCACCCAATGAACCTGAAACGGACAAACCATAAAAGTGGCCTGATGCTCTGTGTGTGGGGGGGTTTGGGTGTGGGTGTATGTGTGTTGTCCTCTTGTTTTTGTCGAATGAAGTCCAGACAACCTGAAAAGTCTGGACATATATGTCGTAAAGTATATTCCAGTCCAGTTGCCCAAACAAGGGAAGGTGTGAATTTTTATATAAAATATTTGCCTTTCTAGTTATGAAGAAAGAGGAGGGAGGTTGACACTGTTCTCTGGATTATATGTAGCAAATCACTGGCAATTTGTGTATTTTCCACATTTTCCATATGGAGAACTACAGTATAAACTCGGAAAGAAGATGCACAGAGGCAATAAACAGAAAAAGGAATGCATATCCGGAATGCACAAAAAAAGGGGGGGCTAAGAAACATAGGATTCTAATGAGAGTCTCTAACAGAGCTGATAGGGGAAGAATCATAAAGCACAACTTGAGGGTTTTAATAGCTAAACACATGTACATAGGTATTTAATTCAGGAATGAGTAAGTCAGTTAAAGTATGTGTTTGTGTGTATGGACAAGTGAGGATTTACAAAGATTAACAACTAGAAAAAAATTAAGAACTTGAGAGGCTACTTTTTAGTGAGTTCATCCATTGCTCCATCCAGTTCAGTACTGTCAATGACTCTCCAGGATTTCAGGCGAGGTTCTTTCTCAGCCCATTGTCTTCCAAGTATTAATCAGGTCTGACCCTGCTTAACTTCCGAATTCAAAGAAATAATGTGTGTTTAGCATGGCCCACACACATAAAAACAGCACCTAAAAATATCAGAAGAAATTGGGGTGTCCCCAAATGGTGCTTTATTATGCAATTGCCCTGTCTGGAATTTTATGGAGTCCAGACATCTTTGTTTTCTATTCTAGCCTATGTCTTCCCACCACCCTCTCCATCTTTTTTCCTCTTCTCACAAGAAAACCCATTATGATAAGAAACACTGAATAGTGGCACAATGTCTTCATATAGGCAGTATCTGAAGGCTGGATGGGGGTTGCCAAACCCATCTTTGACCATCAAAGTCCCTCCCAAGCCATCCAATTGTTTAAGAAAAGAGTAACATTCACACATACAATGGTCTCTAGATTGGTGTTGTGCATGAAGATTGGTGTTGTGCACCCCTCAGAGATCCCAAAATCCCAAAATGAAAAAAATCAGATGTAAACAGACTGAAAAACCAGAGCAAATAAAAACTAGAAGTAACTTTCAACTTGTTTTCAGCTGAAAATACACAAACATAGCCCAATGTGGGAGCACAGTGCTTAAACCAAAAGGTTCCCTCTCTGACTGCAGCTGTCTACTCCTGGTCTAGGATCACCCCAAATTTAAGGACAGGAGTGACTGCATTCTCTTAGTGATGGAGGGAGACACAATGACAATGCATGTCAGAATGAATCCCACTACCCTCACATACACATATGTATTCAGCATAGCATAAACACACAGCCACTGTGTGTACAGTTGTACAAGTGTATTTAGTTTTTTAAAGCAGATGTGTGTGGGTATTTAATTTAGTTTATTACAAATCATTGGTTTTCATCCAATTTTCATTTCCAGGTGGTGTACAATAGAAGATTGAGAGGCGGGGAGGAAATTAGGGGAGGTTCCTTAAGGAAAACTGATGGGACAGGGTTAACGGGGCCAAAGAAAAGTAGTCATTTTCCACATATAGTATACAAAGCACATCATGTGTCTGTTTGCTCAGGAACTGGGAGCCAGTGTGGTGTAGTTGTTTGAGTATTAGACTACAACTCTGGAACCAGGGTTCAAATGCCCGCTGAATCAGGGAAGCCCCCTGGATGATCTTGGACAAGTCCCACTCTCTCAGACTCAAAAGATGGCAAAGGCAAACCCTCTCTGAACAAATCTTGCCAAGAAAATCCTGTGAGTGGGTCACCTTAAGGTTGCCATGAGTGGGAAAAGACTTGAGGTACCCAAAAATAACTCAGGAACAGGGTTGTCAAATTGCAGGACACTGAACAAAGTCTCAGAAAATGGCTATGTTTTCCCAAGTCTTCAGAAGGGGAGATAAGTTTTAGGATGAGGAAGATTTGTGTGATGAGTTGGCTTCCAAATCTGGGCATCTGTCCCTACTGATTCCCAGGTGACACAGGGGCTCACTAGCTCAGGTTGAAGGTGTGCATATGTGTGTTGTGCACAACAAAAAGCCAGTTCTCTTGACAGGATGGACCTGGCAAGAGAACTGGTAGGTGCATGTACTTAGACCCATTGTGCCAGTTGGAGCAAGGCAGGAAGCAGAGTGCTGTAAACACAACTCTGGTTTGCCATATTACTTCATCAGCCAGGTTTTACCCCATTCCTTTCTTGCACGTTTCCACAATCAGCCTGCCAAGAAGCAGTTCTACTCCACTCAATCCTTGCCTGCCTCACCCCCATAACATCACCAGGACTGTTCCACAGCTTCAGATTTTTAACCTGAAATCTCTCAAATTGGGGTGCTGTTGACCAGGCAACTCTACAGGAGTAAACCCCAGTTTTCATGCATGTCAGCTGCAGTTCAATTTTGTGCATATTTGTTCAGAAAATGCTTATCATTTAAATAACCGGCTTCTTAAAGGAGTGAGGTATTTGAAGTTCAAAACCCTATCTCTGATTGCTCTTTTTCCTCAGCACGGAGCAGGGAAAGCCCTGCATTGATCTCTTAACAGTGTGTTTGAGATAAGCACAGCACTTCAATAGAAAAGAACACAATCTGCAAAAGAAGATCATAGGCAGAATGCCGAATCCTTGCAGTCCAGATTTAGATTAATCTGGATTAATTAAATACAACAGAATAACCACAACAGAGACAATAGAGAAAATCCTTACAAGCAGACTAAGGTTTGTATAGATTACAGGAGCATGTTTTTGCTACACACTGAAAAGCTGGCTCCAAGTAGACTCCCCTTGGGAGGGTATTGCATGCCCAGAATGTTACTGCAGAGAAATTCCTCTCTCTCATCACTGAAAGATGTAATTCAGTATAGCAGCACATGGAGAGCAGCTCCAATTCTTAACAGGGATGAGTTATTCCTACAGCTAAGATTTGGAAAACAAATGACCATGAGATAAACAGGGAGCCAAGAAGTTCTCTACCTGATTGCTGACAATACAGTGACAATATTCCAAATTATGGCGACAAGCTATATGGGCATCAGTTCTCTGAATATGTTAGACTTGCTGAATTCACCTGGACCTGGAGAAGTGAAGTGCAGGAATGCAGCCATTATCTTCCTTGTATAATCATGTCTCTGCTTCAGAGTGTAACAGATACACAATCCTAATATAGAGCGTGACTGGAATTCACAGCTTGATTTGAAAAAAAGAGCTAGCAAAATTTTTCAGCTGTAGATCTCTCTGATATTTTCCAAAATCACAGTTTTGGGCATATCTCATGGATGTAGAGGTGCCATGTGTGAGGAAGGTGCCATGTGTGAGGAAATTATAATAGAGACTCAGCAATCCAGATATGAAAGGTAGTCCAGAGCAGGTATAAACACAGGTTGGAACTTTTGGGGCTTGAGCAGCAGCTCTTGAATGCCTGTGTTCATGATGTGGACTCAACACATAGATCTACCCAAGGGGGAAGACACGTGACTTCTGTTCAGAACCAGAGTTTGAGGCTATAGCTCCCAGAATACTCAGGGAAATTAAAGAAAAGTTGAAAAAACACAGTTTTCCATAATTGGGGTTGTAGGGTGGAGAGGTGAGAGACAATTCAGACTCTGGAAGCATAATTGAAGGCCAGAAAACCTTTGGTGGGGGCATTCTTAAACTGATTATTTATAAAATACAAAAACTAGAAACAAAACAAAATTCTGTGCTGTGGCTGGAAACTGACTTGACCTCTTATCAGGTCCTAAAACAGCAAGTGCCAATAGACTGTGTTTCTAAAATACAGCTACAGATTTGTGGATTGGAAGTGTACCAGTTTGCTATTTCTTCTTCTTCTCCTTTTTGTTATTGTTGTTATAATAAAATATATTTTAGGATTTGAAAACATTCTTGTCTTCATACTAAACAGAAAGATGTGGAGGTGTGGGCATAATTGCTGCTTTCTTCTGTCAGAAAAGGGTTCATTTTTTCCCTTCTCAGCTCACTGTTGAACTCATTTGGCCTGTGCCATAGTTTCAAAAACTATAATTCCAAAAGCAATCTGTGTTAAGGAAAGAAGTGTGTCAAGGTTAGCTTCCTGGATCATATACCTTTTCCATCAAACAACCTAATCCAGTCCAGTTCTTTTTCTGAGTTCTGTCTCTGAATGCAGTCATAGTAGGAGCTGGTCCAAAAGCTATTTTTGCTTAGTGGACGCAGCTGCTTGCCTTTTCTGCTTTACAGTGAATGAAAGAACACAATATTGTGTGTGCATGCGTGTGTGTGTGTGTGTGTTTCTCTTCCCCCATCTGGTAATGGTCTTCTTTTGTTCTTACTTTGCTTCTGCATGTTCATTTGGTTGTGTTATTTGAAGATGTTCTGTAATTAAGTAGCAATTTTCTCTCAAATAATTGATTACTTTACCTAGTCATGTAAAGCCAGACTGAAGGAGTCAAAAACATTGCATAAACCTATATTTAAGAGTTCTCAGTTCCCACACATCTCTTAGCAATCCACAAAAGATATTCTTTCTTCTTCCATTCATATGCAAGTATGCATACAGCCATGCACGCACGCTTACACAAATGGAGGAGACAAGCAGTAGTTTATTCCAGATAGTTGAACGTGGTAAGATACAGCCATCATTACTCGTGCTGGAGGAAAAAAAATCATTTCTTTTGTTTTGCTATGTTCTCTGATCAAGCAAGTTTGGCAGCAGTTTGTAGTTTCAAAAACCCATAAAACTTTTTTGAACAGACAGAGCACAAAAGAACTAAGTGCAGTTAGCAGTGGTTATGTCATACAGCCTTCAACTTTGTTCAGCCCTCTCATCTGTTTGTAACTGGAATCTTGTTGCTTGTAATTCTGAATTTCACATTTTTGCTGCAGAACATTTTCCTGTTCTGATCCTTCTGGTTATCTACAATGTGGTGAGAAAACCTTTACCATTTTCTGAACTTCAAGTCTTTATAGTACAATATTCATTCCCTTATGTTGGGAATTCGCTGCAATGTACAGAAGAACTACTCTTCTCCTTAAAGAATGACCTCAGGTTATTTTTCCACTGTTGTGTCTTTAATTGGGCCAAACCTTGCATATAAACTGAATGTAAGAGAGGTCACTACTGAATATATGACAGCAGCGACTGATGGCACACAATAGGTGCTGTCTTTCCTATTGGCCAGCTGTCATCTGAACAGCTGGTGTATTGAGCACTAGTGATGATAAACAAGCTAACTATAGTACACTCCACTTACATCTATCTTAATGCATAATGGACCAAGGCATGAGCCATTGTGACAGTATTAAGATTCAAAATGACTGGCAGCTGGGGCAGACAACTCCATACAATATCAGGAAGCAAAGAATCAATCTTGATCATCTTCCATTGGTAAAACCATGGTAGGTATATTTTTGTTATCAATTTAGCGCAAGCAGATGCGAGAAAGAGAATGCTACCACCCATCACCTAATTGCAAAGTAGCAGCAGCATGCAAGACAAATCCAGTATGTGGCAATACATGCAAGCCACAAAAAGGTAGGCACAGGCAAAGCTTACCCAACATTGTGTCTCACTGTAACAATCACATGAAAGGCCTAATGTCTGTTACATGCTTTGGGTAATGGTAGAAGATATGATGTTTAGAAACACAGGTGCTTTCCACACCTTACCTTATCTTACCTTATCTTCCAGTCACAATCCTGGCAGCACTTTTGCCATAATGGGAATGCTCCCCTCCACACTGGATCAGATCCCTGTGGAAAGGAGCGCAAGGGACATGCCTCTTCCTTCCACAGCACAGCCAGGCTCTTTCCCAAGCTGTACTGGGGCAGGAAGCACCTCAATCATGTTTCTGGGCCTTCCACAGAACAGGTAAGTGTGGGAACATTGTGTGGTTGGGGGTCTTTGTTGGAGAAAATCTGTCAATGATTTACCCTACTATCATGCTAGCTGGTGATGGGAGAAGGATAGGACTGCAACAATTTCTTGCAGAAGCATCATCACAGTCCTACTCTTCCCTTGTCCCCATGCCAGGGATCCATGTCCATGCGGAAAGAGTCACATCCTTCTAACACAAGTAGTGGTGCCCATCTATTCTGCTTTGGTCAGACTTCATCTAGAATATTGTGACCAGTTCTGGGTACCACAGTTCAAGAAGGATACCGACAAACTGGAACATGTCCAGATAAGTGTGGCAAAGATGATCAAAGTTCTGGAAACCAAGCCTTGTGAGGAATGACTTAAAGAGTTGAGTATATTTAACTTGGAGAAGACAATACCAAAAGGTGACATGACAGCCATCTTTAAATATCTTTAGGAGATGAAGGGAGCATGTTTTCTGCAGCTCCAAGGGATTAGAATAAGAACCATTGGATTCCAATTACAAGAAAAAGATTCCATCTAAACATTAAGAAGACTTGGTTACTGTAAGAATAGCTAACCAGTGGCATAGATGGAGTATCCTTTTGTGGAGGCCATTAAACAGTAGCTGGGTGGACTTCTTTCAGGGGTGCTTTAGTTGTGTTGAGATCCCTTCTAACTAAAATTCTATTATTCTATTACCACAAGTGTATACTGTCATTTTCTGCAGTTCTGCTGAATGCAAAGGAGCATATTAACTGAAATTTGAATGAGGTTGATCATTTATTTTGGTTTCTACTTGTCTGGTAGACCTTGGCAAAGGAAGAAGGTGAGATTTCTCAAACAAAGGATGATAAAAATGTAGCTGCTGGAGCTTTGACTGCAGCAAGCAAATCCTTTGGAACAAAATTATGTGTCTAGAGAACACATTGATAGTTTCCTGTTGACATTCATGGGTGAAGATCAAGCTTTAATTTTAGTTTTATCCAAGGGCTTGGCTTGTCCAGTTGCTGCCATCAGTTTCAGTTATGTTGAATGTTAGTAATCTGTTAATATCTTTAGGAATTTTTTGGAGAGATACTAAGAGGCTATTTAACCCTCTTGTGTTGGGATAAAAACTGTGATGTTATCTGAATTGTGAGGAATTTTCTGACTCACAATGAAAATTCCAACATATTGCGGGGTATAAAAATGCCCTACATTCTAAGTGTATAAAATCAAGCATCTTTCACTTGAATACCCAAAGCCAGAAATCACAAGGTAAAATAAAAGTTAAATACTACTAGAGAAAATTTAAAGTGTGTGTAATTCTTGTGTTGTGAGACATTTCCTCCTGACAACCAGAACTCAGAACTCATCAGTTCTGCTTTCTTGCATCACAGTTCACTGAAATGCCTTTTTTGTTCTGATAGGCATCATTGGCTGGGGCCAAAAAACAAAACAAAACAAACTACCTGAAGGGCAAAAGTCTACAGATTTTTTGGGTCTTTTTCCCCAAGTCTTTTTTTGGTTATAGAAAACTGAAAATTAAGGGGACATGGCTTACCAAGGTTATAGCTGTAATTGCCTCACTCAGACTAAATGGCAGCACCGTTCCTAAAGCAATGTCAGCACCTATGGTTTCTTAAAGTATGGATGAGAGAGGTGAGGAGAAGAGCAAGTTGATTCCACTTTTAAGCAAAGTCATTTTAAAATGTTTAGATTTGCCTTGGTTTCCACCAACACCACTTTGCCTGGTATTTGTTGCATGTTTTAGATCTCTTCAGAGTAGGTATTTGCCGTGTATTACCAGAAGTCCTATTTTTTCTTTGAAAGCAGGGAACATAAATTGCTGGATCCATGCAGAGTTCATCACATAGTAAAGTGGTCATATAATGGTTACACCACATGGACCACTTGCAGCTGAGCCAACATTTACTGTGACACCACTTGGGCTTTGCATGGTAATGTAGTAAACATTGGGTAAGAGGCTAGCTGAGTACTGCACAGCAGAATGTAGCTATAGTGACTCACTTCCTCTCAGTCTCCTTGAAGGCAATTTTGAGTTTTCAAAGAAAAGAAAAAGTTGGGCAGGAAAGGTCAGATAGTTCATCTGGTTTAGAAGAAGTTTAATCTAGATCCAAGTCTGTAAGCTCCCACGTTTTCTCTCATTGTTCTTAAGTTAATGCAGTATTTGTTCTGAACTAATCTCCTTCTTCAAGATGATAATACAAACCTGGGGCAGTCCACATAAATCAACTGATGCACTGAAAGCACTTGCAAGGCAGTTGTGGAGCCATCTTGGTTAGCCACACTGCTGTCCTTCCAGAACTTGGGGAAAAAAATAGTTATGATGACAGGGAGATTTAGAAAACTTATTGTCTAAAAAAAGTAATTTTTCCAAGTTCTGGGTCTTTCTCTCTTGTTCCTGTTCAGATGTTAATTGCTTCCTTCCAATTGATTAGCAGATTGATTATTGGAGATTACTGATGGAATGTAAATGCTACTTTTCTTCTCCTGAGAAATGGGGCTGATGTGGCTATTCTCCTTGTAGCAGAAAGAAAGCCATTTGTGGCTTCATCACATGTCTGCAGGGTAATGTGTAGTTTCCACCTAAGTTGTACTGTGAATATCTGGTGCAAATATTCAATATCCTTTTCCTCTAGCTCTTTCCTGAAGCAAAGCCAATGGGAAGGGCTGGCAAATGTCTAGAGCTCAGTATCCCAGAAAGGTCCACAGCATACTACAGTTGGAGTGTAGCCACTAAGAGGGGTACAAAATGACGCCATTGGTCTCCAAATGAAAATTCTGGCTCTCCAAATGACATTTCCTTCAGTTCCTAAATTTCTAGCGTTGCAGAGAGCAAGACTTTAGAAATTATTCACCTCTATAATTCATATTTGCTGGGTTTGCACTCTCTTGGTGACTTTGCCTGCTCCTTTCTTCTGAATGCCTACATGATGTTTCTAAATGCTCATCTGAAGTTTTAAGTTATCGCAAGGCTAGAAATCTGAGGACTGAAGGAAAAATTCATGAGATGGGGCAAAACTCTTATGTGAGTAGAACAGTGTCCTAATATTGCCCCCCAATGTAGTCACATTCCTGCTCTGTTGCTTGCCATTCACTTGTTTTTGTACCTTACTTGGGTTTGTAAGCTGCAGTGTTGGAGTGAAGTAGCCGTTGCTACTCTGTAGAATGTGTCTCTGCAAATAAAGAATAGTGGATATGCTGTGAGCAAGTGTCTCTAGCAACTAGAATATAGCACCTTGTGCCTTGTGCCATCAGGATTCTGTTGATTCAGAAAACTGAACAGATCAGTTCAAATGCATCCAATAGATTTCAGTACCAATCTGGATACTACCAACTGACAGCATAAGCCAATCAGGTGCCATGGAAACCTAACATCCAGCAGCAATGCATACTTGAAAGAAGCTGCTGAGAAGTGTTCTCTTATTTTCTCTGCTTCCTTGTACATCTGATCTGAAACCAAGAGCCTAACTTCTGCCTCATCCCTTTGGATCCATGCCTATCTGACCAAAACCTGACCACCAAACAATTGTTGACCTCTGGCCATTTGGACCTTAGTCCTCCTGTGCCAGAACAGTTGATCTAGCCATGGGCTAATTCTGAGCATGGCTAAAGCCTGATATTAGATGAACAGAGTTTTGGAAATGTATATTCTGGACTATCCAACCCTAATTCCTCAAACTTGTTTTGTTTGGGGTTTTCAGAGTGTTGCAATAAGAAAAAAAAAATTATGCTCTCAAAGCTCTGAACCTGCTACTCTGAAAACAAAAATGAAAACCCATCAGATGTACATACACAAAAGGAAGCACACAGCTAGAAATGTCTCCTGTTTCCTTTCTTTTAAGATCAGACAGCCTGTTTCTTGATTAATGCAAATATAAAATCCACAGTGTATACCCCAAACAGATAAGAGCAGAATCCACATTAATTATCCCTGCGTTCCTAATCTCATCTCCTGTAATCTTGAGTCTCACCTTGTCCGTTTGACTCCAATAACTCCCCCTGTTTGGTGCCAACCATTAGTGATCGCCTGAATGATGATCACATTCAAATTCCGTGACTATAATATCAACTGAAATCGGAACAAAAAATGAAACCTGTGTGGCCAAGACAGACCATGGTACAAAATGTAATTCATTTTTATTGCAGTCCCAGGAGTTTAATCTCCTGGCTCTCTTCAAATGCAGCAGTTTCATTACTCTAGAATGGTAGATTTATTTTGCAGTGCTTTCATGGTACTGTTCGCTGTAACGTAAAGGAAAAAGAATGACTCTGGGCTGAAGCTTCTAGTAGGTTTATAGTAATGGTATTTTTCAAACAGAATTGTTGCCTTTGTTCTCTTAATCTGATGGCAAAGAGTCTGTAAATACACTCTCCTTCTAGATCTGCATAGAGCTGTAAATCGCTTGCTACAATTCTGAAACTGCCAAAAGCCACATTAATTTAAATAAGCTTTGATGATGTGATGTAAACTGGGTAATGTGTTCTGCTTGCAGTGCAAAAATAGTGAGTAAAGAAAGAAACTGGAGAAGAGTTTGAAAACCTAAAAATCTGGGTTCATTTAAAACTCTTGAAGGCCTGTACACTGCAATATTTTCCTACATGGAAAAATATACATTGTTTTGAATGCTGGAATGTAAAATCTGCATGGCAGCTTGCAGAAAGATCTATAAGCAGAAGCATATACTGCTGTTCCCATGCCTGTTCATGAATAAGTCTTGCAAATGCCCCATAGAGCAGATCCAACCTGCAATGGATTGTCCATTGAACAAGCTTCCCCATTTCTTTCCCCTTCAACTATTAGATTGTAGATTGTCACAAGGCTGCAGGACAGCAAGTTTCTGTAAGCCAAAAATGGCTGTGCCAGTTTTCATCAACCCAACACTCTTTGCAATGGACTACAACTGTCATCACACCCAGCCAGCATGGCCACAACTGGGAATCAGGGAACTATTGTCTAACACATCTGAAAGGCATCAGGTTGGTGTCAATTGGACTATGGGATTAATACTATCTACTCTGTCCTTTATGGGAATTTTTTCACATGCAAGAAAAAAATATTAAATCAAAACATATTGAATCAAAAATATTAAATCAAAACAAATCTTTTACAAGTTAGAAATGGAAGTCAAGAAAAAAACACCCCACATTTTTAGGTTTTGAGAAAAGCCATTGCAAAACTATATACATCATCCAGTCTTTTTTAAAAAGTAGAAAATAAAATAATTAATCTGGAAAACTGGTAGAAACTAAAAGGCAATTTTTTTAAAAAAATAAGAATCTTGCAACATCATTCAAAATAAACAGGCTTATTGTGGCATAAATGTCCATGGACAACAGTCCATTTCATAAGACAGAACAATAATTGACCTATCTTCTATTAAATCAATGGCAGATATGAACATGGTTCCCAAGAATTTTAAAGGTGGGCTTTAAAGTGAAAACTCTAAACATGACATACTCCGACTCTGAACTGTCAGTGTGGGCCTCCAGAAAAGAGTAAATCCTATTATTTACAGTTAATATCACTTCAGGGTTTTTTTTAATCTTTTACTCTCCAAAAGATTAACTTAATCATTCTGAGGCCATTTCCATACTACACTCTTATAGTGCTATTATTCCACTTTCAATATCCTATGGAATTTTGGGTTTTACAGTTTAGGGAGGGGTGTTAGGCAGAAATGGCCCTAAACTATGAGTAGTGGATATTTAATGCCTTAAGATCAATCCATGCCTGTCTCCGTAGGAAGCTTTAGCACACTGCAGTACTGTAGTAAGCTAGGGATCCATAACAGACAATTTTCCAAAGAGACTTGCTTTGAGTTTATACAGTGAACCCAGAATGTTATATATATACTTCCACAAAAGTCATACTGTACATCAACCTTGAGTTTTCCAATTTCCTCTCTCCACTGGAGTTTCAGCATCACTGTTAGTGAATTTCCATGTGCTAGAAAGCTGATCTTGGCAAATAACCACCTGCATCCAAATGGTTTGGGTGACATCCAAGCAGTTGGGTAATCAGAAGTTTGGATAAGGAGGAGTGATATTTAATGAGGTTAACATGACCAGGGAAACACACAGTAAATTCAGACAACTATGAATTTTGTATAATCAAGTAACAGGGAGTAAGGTTCTCACTCTGTGATATATTTTTTCTCATTAATGCTCAGTGAATTAGGAAAAGTTAATAATAGCACAATTTATCATCTAAGTGCACGCAATTCAAGTTTGGTAAGGCTTTGGGATCTTTATAAGCTAAACATAAAACTTAGAATATGAGCATCATTATTGCCCCTTTCATAATTGTAGAGATTATATCCTTATCCTATTTTCACAAGAACGAGTTGCAGAAAAGACATTTAGAAAGAAAGCAAAGTAGGTGTTGAGCAGTTCTGTTTTCTCACTGTTTCTCATTAGCATGATTTAACCATCTTCTTCATGTAGCGGATACCGTTGTTGTCAATTGTTGTCAATTAACAACTTTGACTTAAAGTGGACTCTATGTATGCGAGACCTCCAAAACACTCTATTATTAACAGCTCCACTCAAGTCTTGCAGAGTGGCTTCCTTTACTGAGGCCCTTTTTGCATGATATTTTCCATGTGAAAGAGGGCCTGGAGCATCACACAATTGTGAGGAGCAACCTGCATGACGCACTCACAATTGTGCGATGTTCCAGGTGCCAGCAGGTGCCAGTCGCACACCTTTTCATTTTCGGCTAGAAGCCAAAATGGTGCATGATCACACATTTCTCCCAGGCCCTGCATGCACTTACCTGGCATGCAGAGCCTCCAGAGCCACACTGGTCATGCTGCCTGTCCCAGCGCAGCCTGGGAAAGTCCCAGTCTGCGCTGCTGAAGGAAGAGGCGGGGCTCTTGCATGAGCAGGCAGTTCATGTGGCGCTGAAGGACCCCGGATGCGAGAGCCTCTCGCCGGAGGCTGCTTGCACGATCCTCGCACTCCAGCACTGGAAGACAGTAAGGTGCAGAAAGGGCCTGAGTCTATCTACCTACAACGTCTTCCTTTTTTCCATTTCCCTTTTCATCCTCTTGCTTTGAACATAGCAAGTTCCTTTTCAATATTTTTGACATCTCTTGCAGCTGATAGCAGCAATAGCAGTTACATTTCTATACTGCTCCTCAGAGCAAAGCAGTCCCTAAGCTATTTACAACGTGTTTAGCTAATTGGCCCCAACAAGCTGGGTACTCATTTTACCAACCTATGGAAGGCTGAGTCAGCCTGGAGCCCTGCAGGATCGAACTCACAACGTTGTGACTGCAATACTGGCATTTAACCACTGCACCATTAGGGCTCTGATTATCAGCTGATTATAACTGCCTGACTGTATGCCTACAAGTACTGGCTACTTGTTTGTACTGTTTCTTAGTGATTTGCTTCTTCCATTTCTTTTGACACAACCACCTTTAAATCTCAGTTCATCTGAAAGCTCTTTATGCATCTACCCTGGTTTCTTTAGTTGTCTCCCACTTTTTTTCTTGTTGCAATTGCCCTCTGCTTGGACATCAGTTCTGTGCCACAGGACCAGAGATAGCACTCACAGGCCTCAGAGAATACAGACATGGCTTTGGACAGTTCTGTAAGTAGAAGGATTCTTACTAGTTGTAACTAATTCTCTTTCTGAATACAGAGGAGCATTGTACAGACTTGAGAAAATGTCTTCAGAAGTGCACTTCCTTCCTTGTGCAAGAATCCAAGATATGACAGAGAGGCTGTTGAGATTCATCAAGCCTACTGACTATACACTTTCCCTCTGATCTATGTAAGAATTAATGCTACTGCGAATGAACAATTGCCTGTGAAAATGATGTCATCTGGAAAGATTTGCCTTCTTAAACTGTGGCCTGGCCTTCCATGACATCTAACTACCTAACAGTGGTTAGAAAGAAGGGTTTGCTAGGAGTCTTATGAACCTGATCTGGAGGGCTTTAAAATTAATTGTGTGGGAATAGAAGGTGGTATTTCAGACCTCAAGTACTAGGGATAATGCTGTCAATACTCCAAATATTTTCTTAAACTTAAACTTACTAAACCTGGCTTCAAAGTCCAGAATGTGCATCCAACTATATTTGAGTTTCCCTTTCCTCTGTCTAATGAATCCCAGAGGAACATGGCCACTTCCGCTTCTAGTTCTGTCTGCTTCCACATTTATAATGAATTCTTCTTTCTGTTGGTGTGGATCAAGTTCAAAAGAGTTGATTCTCTTGTTGCAGCCTCTATTTTTTCTGGAAAATGAAATTGTTAGCAGAGCAAATGAGGAATACGTTAGCTATTACATACTTGGCTCTTTAACTTCCAAAAGGTATTTTTCTTTTTTGAATGTTTGAACCTATAATGTTTGCCAATGTATGTTCTCAACTTGCCTTCCATACTTCAAATCAAAGATCTCCTTACAGGTGTGGACATCTTTTATCAATAAAGCTCATGTTGAATAGGTTACGGCTCTCAGGCATTACATTCTAGTCATGAGTCTTATCCCACTAGGTTTCATTAATACATATTAAATCATATTGGCCTTCCTGTGTTCAAGTCCATCTTCTTTATTTCCCATGCTCTGTGCATTAGTGGGTTATTTCTTCCAGTTACTTTCATATTGTTTTTTCCTGTTCATTCATAGGGTCATGTGTCACTATCCTGTGTTCCCCTGTTTTATTTACACTGCTGCCTCCACTATTTGATGTCAGAAATACTGTTTCTCCCCATGGGATTCATTTTAAAGACCTACTGATCAGGTTTACGAGACTCCTAGCAAAGATTTTCTTGCCAACTACCATAAATTTCAACTCATCTCTTTCCCAAAGTCATTCTGTATGGAATCACATGAAATACTGTTCTCTTGTAGTATGTATCTCTCCCTTTGTGGGTTGTGACTCAACAGGAAGGAGTGATAAAATGTGTCCTTCAGGTACCTGTCCAGAGCTTCATACTTGCTTGCAACATGTTTTAAGTCTCTGCTGTCCAATAATCTTTGCTTCAAGGCCAATCAGAAGAAATGAATTATTGTTGGTGGGCTTAATGGGTCTTAGTAACCTCTCTGTAATATCTTGGATCTTCACATCAAGGAGACAGCATGCCTCTCGGCACATCCTGTCAGATCTGCATAGTGCTGCTTCTGTCCACCACCACTGCCAGGAGAGGTGTCATCAATAACTACTGCATGTCTCCACTCCTTTCACCTTCCCTTTTATGTCCAAGTATGGTTAAATGGACCTCAGCTTTCTCATCCAGCAGGACACCTATTGGCATTTGCTGCGGGTAATGCTTTCTGTAGCCTTACGCAGGAAAAAAATAAATATGACACAGACATTTCAGGCTGCTTCTGTAGCTTCCTTATGTCCCAGGTAGGTAATAGCACGGCACCTCAGACCTCCCCTGAAAAGACTGGTACAACTCAGTGTGAGAAGTGACATACAGCTAATGACTGCTAGCTATACTCTTAACCATGCCAATGGCACATTTTATCTCAGCACTCACTTCCTCTTAGAAGTAACCCTTCCCTTTTAGACCGTGTGGTCTATCAAAGCACGCACATCAAACCAAAAACTCAACTGAAATGAATTATTAGCACACGTATGATTCGAGCTCTGAGAATCCTGACTGAAAAATGATAAATAAGTTCTAAGCCTAGTGGTACTGAGGCTTAGGGATGGAAAGAATATTTGAAAATGTTCAAAATTTGGTTTTAAAATGGGTTTCTTGGGTGTTGGGGAAATCTTGATGAAAGGAAACCTGGACAAACAAGAATCTTTACAGTTCCAGATTTATTCTGCACAAAGTTGACAGTAATTTGTGTGTGTGTGTGTGTGTGTGCGTGCGTGCGTGCGTGCGTTCAGAAAACATCATTTTCTCTGCAAAAAAGAAATTTTTGTGCAGAAGATAAAACCACCACATGCAATTTTTATAGAAAACATATTCTTAACCGAACTGAACAATTTTCAAAGACTTTCTCACAACAGGAAGGAACTGGATAAAATTATTCAATGCTTCCTTTGAAAACTAAATTAGCAAAGAATTTCATCCCTACTGGGAATGTCTTAAGAAGTTTGTCTTGTTGCAGAAAAGTGAAGTAATCTTGTCATAAAACAACTTTCCAGCAAAAAAAATGGGTTATTTCTATGGCTTGAAAGAGGAGATTCAGACCTAAGTGCTGTCTGTTTCTGGGTTCAGAAATCATGATAAACAAATTATGGACAGAAATTCTGGGCTGTGGCTTGTTTAGCTTTTCCAGCTACCAATGGGCACAACCAGGCACTGGGCACGAGAACTAAAACCTGGCTTTGGCTGTATTCTCTTAAGGTTTCAGGGAATTATAGTCCAAAAGAACAACTATTCTAAGCTCTAAACTGTTAGTGTTCAGTCCATTTCTGTGGCAGGTTGGCAGGGGGGTCTGGGAGATGTAGTAGAAAAGCAATTTTCAGCTCTCCAACTGTCCTGATTTGACAGGGACAGTCCTTAACAGTCATTCATCATTGCACTTTTTCTACTATTTCTCTCTCCTGCTCCTATTTTTCTTCTTTGTCTCATCTTACTTCAGTTTCTACAGACTGAGTTCAAAGTGTAACAGTAGTTTGCAGTCAGCTAATTAAGTAGGGGGAAAGGAAAGGAGAAGAGAGACTCTTGCCCTCCCCAATAGTCTCAGCTAAAAGCAAACTGCTGCAGCCCTTTCTACTTGTTTATTCCTCCTCATTAACAGGTCTTGTCATCTTGACCACATTCTGATGTTGACTGGTCATACGTGTCCTGGTTTTTGCCTGTGAAACATTGGAAGGTATGAAATTTTCCTGTTCTGATTAGTATACACAACACACACAACAGGCATCTGCATAAATGACAGTTTTTAAACCTGGAGTTATATTTATAGTTCATACAATTATAAAATTAAATTTCATTTTCATACATAGAATGTTGTATAAGCAGGCCTCACTTTTTTAGACATGGTGTTCTGCAGCTGACCTGCATTCTTTTCAAAACTGTTTAATCACACACAGCTGACCAGCATTCCTTATAAAAAAAAAAAAAACACGCCAAACCCACCTAATCAAATGCATTTCAAATACCCCAAGCAGTTATTTAATCTCCATATATGTACAAGTGTGAAACACGTGTTGTCCAAATACTCTTTCCAAAAAGTGCAGCATTAGTCTGATGTTTCCAAAATAAACCTTGCACAGTATTTCTCCACCTCATTTCCAATCGGCACACAATTCTCTCAGAGTGAATTTTAGCAAAGCAATTTCCCCGCTGTTCCCTTCTGCCCCTTAACATCCTTTGCAGTCTTAATACTAGAATATATAGTTTCTAATTTTCATGCATTTCAGAAAGGCATTTCCAGTGAGCAACAGAAGTATTTTCCAGCTTTGGGCCAGCACAACCCAAGAGCTGTGAAACAATGAGAATTCCTTCCAGCACATTTCACACTGTCAAGATTTTAGATTCAAAATGTCTTGGAGCAGATTCTTAAAACATTGCCCTTGTGGTGTACTGGTTTTGTTTGAATTCATTTCATCTGCAATTATAGAAGGTCAATACAGTTTCCAATTTACGAACTACATAGGGTTATGTCATACATAATAGAAACCAACTCTGGGTATAACCTTTATGCTGCAATTGTATACACACTTTCCTGGGAGTAACCCTGTTGAATTCAGTAAAGCTGACTTTAACAGGCATTAGGACTGCATTCATAAAAGCCTTAAACCAGGAGCAGGCAGAAGGCAGACTAAAACCCATCAGTGGAACTCAGCTACTTTCTGGAAAATTAGCTTTCAAAAGTTCTATTTTCATGCCTTCCAGAATCCCACAAGCAGTAGAGCAGGCTGCTGTGTTTGTTAACAGTTTTGGGGATTTGTAATTCAGTGCCACACTTTACCTAGGGCCCTTTCTGCACCCTACCTTTGTCCTGGCAATATCCAGTGATGATGGTGGCACCAGCTTTCCTGGGATGAGAACATGATGGAGTGCTTTCCTCCACACCAGCTACCTCCAGGATCTAGAAAGTGCGATGGCCACATCTCTTCCTGCTGTGGCACAGCTGGGTACTGTCCCAAGCTGCGCTGGGGCAGGAAGTGCAGCCATTGTGCTTCCAGAGCCACTGCAGACAAGGTAAGTGTGGGCGCATGATGGGAGGGCAGCACAATCACTGGTCATTGACAGGGAAAACCCATCAATGACTGTGCATAAACGTCATCCTGGTCCAGTCCTTCTCCCATCCCTATGGCAGGTTGGGTGTTGAGCAGAAAGGGACTAGTTCTTAATTTGATGTGTGTGATTTGTTGTTGTTATGTTCCTTCAAGTTGCTTCCAACTTATGGCAACCCTGTCATGGGGTTTGCTGGGGTTGCAAATGTTGCACTCAGTGGGTTTCCATGACCAGACGGGAAACAAATCCTGGTTTACAAGGTCACAGTCCAATGTTCAAACCACTACAACACACTGTATAATTTACTATATGGGAAATTGACAGGTCTGATGATGTCTGCAAAGATCACAGATTTTCCTTCACAATGTTATTTCAAACTAGGGACTTTGTCACATGTTGGCACACTCCTAGCTCTGAAATAGTTCCATGCATTTGCAAAACAAAAGTCTGGACTACTGTGGCCTTCCCATCCATGGGCAACAAACATTTACATTCTTCAAAGTACAGGCAATTTTCCATCTTTGTGTTATTTACATGGTATTTACTATGGTCAAAGATGACTCAAAACTGTAGCTTAGTGATATTTGAAGGACAAAGTTAAATAAAGTAGCTGCCAACTTCACTTGTGTAATAGCATAACATTGCTTCCAAGACCCTCATTGTAACCCTCAATAGGAAGGCAAATAAATGAATAACTGTATTGGGTAAACTACCATCTCAGTTTGAATATTGTTATGGTGGATATTTTCCATTTGGTACTTTGAGTGGAAATTAGGTTTGCCAGATAGAAAACTAAAAAGAGCTGCTGTACATTTAATGTTTGTGCAGAAGGGGGAATTTCAGCAGGTGTTGCTTGGTTTCCTGGTTGCACTAAAAGCAATACTGGCTGAAATTCACTCTTCTACACAAACATTGAAGGTACAGGAACTCTCTCCAGTTTTCACTCTGGCAAAAGTAGCGGAAGCCCAATGTAGGAGTAGAAAGAATATTTGAAAATATTTTTTTAAAATGGCCAAAACCCATGTTTTCTAGTGTTAAAGGAACCCTAATGATAAGAAACCCCGGACTGATGAGAATCCTCACAGTTTGGGACTTAATCCAGGCAAAATTTGCTTATGAGTGATCTGTGAAGAATACAACACTTTCTGCACAGAAAATAATATTGCCATGTAGGAATATTATGTTCTTTGTAGAAAAGGTTATTTCTTGTGCAGAAAATAGTATTTTCTGTACAAAGCAACCATGTACAAATTTTGCACAGAATAAATCTTGAATTGCAAATAGTCTTCAAAGACAACAGGAAGAAAATTGCAAAATAAAATAAAATAAATCTCATTGCTTCCTTTCAGGAAAAACTTCGTGAAGAATTGTATCCTTTTTCTCCTCTCTTCCTACATAGGCAAAGGGATTGAGGAACCGAGAGTTTGGAACTGGTACTTGCAAACCCTGCTTAAGACTCTGGGAAGATTTGTGTGCCGAAAGGGAAGGAGGAGCAAAGTGATGTCAGTCTGATGAGTCATGTCTTCTCATGATATAGAATCATAGAATCATAGAATCATAGAAATGTAGAGTTGGAAGAGACCACACGGGCCATCCAGTCCAACTCCCTGTCATGCAGGAACACCCTCAAAGCACTCCCGACAGATGGCCATCAAGCCTCTGCTTAAAAACCTCCAAGGTAGGAGACTCCACTACTCTCCGAGGCAGCAGATTCCACTGCCGGACAGCCCTGACTGTCAGGAAGTTCTTCCTGAGGTTCAGGTGGAATCTCCTTTCCTGCAGCTTGAATCCATTGCTCCTTGTCCTGGTTTCTGGAGCAGCAGAAAACAAGCCCCCTCCTTCCTCTACGTGGCATCCCTTCAAATATTTAAACATGGCTATCATGTCCCCTCTTAACCTCCTTTTCTGCAGACTAAACATACCCAGCTCTCTCAGTCTATCCTCATAGGGCATGTTTTCCAGGCCTCTCACCATTTTGGTCACCCTCCTCTGGACTTGCTCCAGCTTGTCAATATCCTTCTTGAATTGGGGTGCCCAGAACTGGACACAGTATTCAAGATGGGGTCTAACCAAAGCAGAGTAGAGTGGTACCAGTACCTCCCTCGATCTAGACACCATACTCCTGTTGATGCAGCCAAGAATTGCATTGGCTTTCTTGGCTGCCGCATCACACTGCTGACTCATGTTCAGCTTGTGGTCTATGAAGACTCCTAGATCCCTTTCACACGTACTGCTATCCAGCCACGTGTCCCCCATCCTATATTTCTGTATTCCATTATTTCTGCCTAAGTGTAGGACCTTACATTTCTCTCTGTTGAATTTCATTTTGTTCGCCCTGGCCCAGCTCTCCAATCTATCCAGGTCATTTTGAATTTTGATCCTGTCCTCTGGCATATTAGCAACCCCTCCCAATTTGGTGTCATCTGCAAATTTGATGAGCATGCCCTCTATTCCTTCATCTAAGTCATTGATAAAAATATTGAACAGCACTGGGCCCAGGACAGAACCCTGTGATACCCCGCTAGTCACTTCTCTCCAGGATGAAAAGCAGCCATTCGTGATCACCCTTTGGGTTTGGTCGGTCAACCAATTACAAATCCAACTAACGGTAGCCCTGTCCAGCCCACATTTTACTAGCTTCGTTGCAAGAATGTCATGGGGAACTTTGTCAAAGGCCTTACTGAAATCGAGATATGCTACATCCACAGCACTCCCTTCATCTATCAAGCTAGTAACGCTATCATAAAAAGAGATAAGATTAGTCTGGCATGACTTATTTTTGAGAAATCCATGTTGACTTCTCGTGATTACCGCGTTGCTTTCTAAATGATTAGAAACTGACTGCTTAATGATCTGCTCCAGGATTTTTCCGGGTACTGATGTCAGGCTGACTGGGCGATAATTATTTGGGTCCTCTTTTTTTCCCTTCTTGAAGATGGGGATAACATTTGCTCTCCTCCAATCTGCTGGAACTTCTCCTGTCCTCCAAGATTTCTCAAAAGTTATAGCAAGCGGTTCCGAAATGACCTCTGCCAGCTCTTTTAATATCCTAGGATGCAATTCATCTGGCCCTGGAGACTTGAATTCATCCAATGCGGCCAGGTATTCCTGTACTACCTCTCTACTTATTATGTGCCTCATTTCCTCTGCTTCCTCCCCTGCTCCCCAACCGCCAGGTTGAGTGCTTGTATCCTTCTGGGAAAATACGGAGGCAAAGAAGGTGTTAAGTAGCTCTGCCTTTTCTCTCCCTCCTGTGAGTAATTCGCCATCTTCTCTGCGTAGCGACCCTACTGTCTCCTTCTTTTTCCTTTTGCTGCGGACATATTTAAAAAAACCCTTTTTATTGTTTTTAATGTCTCTGGCCAGCCTAAGCTCGTTCTGTGTTTTAGCCTTTCTGACTTCCTCCCTACATCTCCTAGCTACTTGCTTAAATTCTTTTTTGGTGGTTTCCCCCTTCTTCCATTTCCTATACATGTTTCTCTTAACTCTTAGCTCAGCTGAGAGTTCTTTAGTCAACCATTCTGGTTTCTTCAGATGCCTTCCATTTTTCCTCCTTAATGGCACTGTTTTAGACTGTGCCGTCAGTATCTCCTTTTTAAGGAACTCCCATGCCTCCTGAACTCCTTTCCCTTTCACTATTCCTGACCACGGAATTCCAGCAAGCAGCTCCCTAAGTTTACAGAAGTCCGCTTTTTTAAGATCTAAGATGAGTGTCTGGCTACCCTTATCTTCTCCTTCCCACTGAATGCCAAATTCCAACAGGGCATGGTCACTCCCCCCTAAAGATCCAACCACTTCTACCTCATTCACAAGGTCATCCCTGTTGGTCAAGACCAGATCTAGAATATTTGACCCCCTTGTGGCCTCTTCCACCTTCTGGACCATGAAGTTGTCTGCAAGACAAGCAAGAAACTTGTTGGACCTTGCTGTCTTGGCAGAGTTTGACTGCCGGCATATATCCAGGTAATTGAAATCTCCTATTATTACTGTATCCCTCCTCTTTGAATGTGCAGTCATTTGGTTGAGGAAGGCATCATCCAAGTCCTCAGCCTGGGTTGGAGGTCTGTAGTAAACCCCCACCAGAATATCCCTATTGTTTCTCGCTGCCTTAATTCTTACCCAAATGCTCTCTACCTGGCTTTCTGGGTTTAAGTCCTGGATCTCTTCACAGGTGAAAACATTCTTGACATACAAGGCTACTCCTCCTCTTTTCTTGTTTGGTCTATATGTCCAAAGTACAATAGTTTCAGTTTAGTCATTTTCACTTCTAGGATGATTTCAACCTAGGTTTGCTTTAAAACCCACTCATTTTTCTTTTTAGCAACCCATGGTATCTTTAGAACTCTCCTCTAGCACTGCATCTGAGTGGAGTTGATTCTCTTATAATCAACATTCTTCACCATCCAGGTTTCACAACCATACAAAAAAACTGGAAATACAATGACATGGACAATCCTAACCTTGGTATTCAATGGCTTATACTATGAGTCAAACTCCTGCTAATGTATTGCAGGCTACAAGATCCAGATCTTTTGCTCACTCCAGATATAGGACTTCTCAGGATGTCTTGCCCCTTCAGATATCCTTGTTTGATGATCTTTGTCTAGCCTTTTGGAAAATGAATGGAGAATGCATTGCCCTCTGGATGCTGTTGGACTGCAATTCCCCATCAGCAATAAGCAGTATAGCCAATAGTAGCGGCCTATTATTTCATTATTACTACATTTAACCAGCAATGGAGTGGGTAATTTTCTATCCCTGGGACCCTATGGAGACACAGAAATTACTGAAAATGCCCTCCACCCCCAAGAGAAAAAAATGAAGAAAAAGGAAGAAGTGCCAAAAGTTCCATTTTTGTAAAACAGATTTAAAGATAAACAAAGTTTTATAGGCTTTTTTTTTTAAAAGTGAAGTATCACTCTGGGTGGCTTCCAGGAGATTCAACCTTTCTGCCACAAAAAAAGGGTAATCTGTGGGAATATGAGAGAAGATTGGGGCCACAGAAATACCCCTGAGGGTGGACTATTAGGGCCACATTGTCCCTACTCCTTAATTTAATGTATGTAGCTAGTTGTTTTGTATTTAATGTATAGAATTTATCACATGTGGAACTGCCTCATTGAGTGATGTCTACAAAAATTACAGATTTTCCTAGGCAATGTTCTTCCAAAGCAGGGACTTTTTCGCATGCTGACACACCTCTATATCTCAAGCAGTCCCAATCATTTAAGAAAGAATGGTTTGGACTACTGCATCCTTAGCCAGTTCCCCTTTGCGGGCAATAGATGTTTATGTTCTTGGAAGTAAACACATCTTCATGTTAATAATACAGAATTTACTATAGTCAAAGATGAGTCAAAGCTGTAGTTTATTGGTATTGAAAAGACAAAGTTAAATAAATTAGCTGCCAAGTTCAGTTGTATAATAGCATAACATTACCTCCAAGACTTTCATTGCATCACTCCTTCAGAAGGCCAATAAATAGATAACTGTGATGGATAAACTACTTTCTGAATACTGCTAAGCGTATTCTGAACAAGATTTTAGAGTACCAATGATGCAAAGTACATAATCTTGTATTATTTCCAGCTAAACTATATAGGATCTATGTATAGTAAACATTTCAACTACTAGCATCATCATGTCCAAATGTTTTACATGCATAGCATTAACATGAGCACATGCCACATGTTATTTGTGTTCCAGCAGCATTTGCTCATCTGAAACAGAAAATTAAAGGCTATCTGATTTTTGTTTTGAAATGTAAAAACAAGCAAAGACAAAGCAAGTGTATATAGCAGTAAAACATAAGTAAGCAAATCAAAAGGCATGTTGCTCATAGAAGAAAAATCTAGCTTTATCTAGAATGGGAAAAGATGCTAAAGGAGAAAATAAAGTAAAACTATAAATCACCAGGAGATAGCATAAAACATCTTAAAATTCCTTTCGATGGAGCCAAAACAATACTTACTACATGATTATTTTTCCCATTACCATGTGATTTCATTGTGACTTAATATCAGTTACAAGCTAACTCCATCAGAAGAATGTGCTTATTACAAAGCAAGGACTGAGGGATTTAAGCACTGTGGCCACCTGGCTTACTTTTGACAAATATACTCTACATAATGAGGAAATTTGGACACAGAGTAACATTTTCTAACTTCTGGTAACCCTCAGTGCTATAAAATAAAATATGGTTTTCTAACAAAGAGAGTTAAAATTAGTTTAATGGAAATGTGCTTCATACATTACAGTGGTGCCACCAATTCCATCTGTATCTTCTGGAAGGAAGCATGATGTGTGCTTTCCAAGGTTTGAACAAAGCCAAGAAACATGGCTTTATTTTAAACAGATGTGTATGAATTCTGTACAGTGTTTTCAGGTATTTTTAGTCTAACGCACTCAGTTATGTAAATCATATGTTGAGAAAGGGAGCAAATGTAAGAACTGAGGAAATATCTTTCTGAATCAAGACAAAAGTCCAACATTGATCCCCCCCTCCCCATTTTTAAAAAACGGGCAAATGCATGCCAGTTGGAAATGCAGGTCTCCCATTTGTTCCCATGCTCATGGATTAACCAATTGCATTTAACAATTTATACTGTACTTTTTCCTGCACAGCATATGTTCCCCATTTTCACACTAATCCGGGGGGATTAGGTAGGATCATAGCCATTTTCAAGAGACAATACTGATTCCGTGAGATTCTGATCTTACTTAATAGCCTCTCAGTGAACCAATGGCAAGAATAGTATTTGAGACTTTATCTTTTGCACTTGTACAGCGATTACCTTGCTGAAATACCATCCAAAAAGGGATTGAGTAGTAAGGAAGGCAAGTAGAAGGCCAATAAGCTCATCCCCCCGACAATAATTTCCTTGTTGTCTGAGGATAAAGATCTAAGTTCCTGATTCTAGGCAATGATTCTGTGATTCTATATGCCCATATTATATGCTGGTGTGGGTAGTGATAGTGACTCAGGAGCAGGATCATCCACTGATTGCATCCAACCTTGACATCCCCATGGTAATACTCCTGCAGAACCCCACTCATATCACATAGGCAGCTCCGCCAATCCCCACGGATTCACCATTTGAGGAGCTTTGCATGGTTGGTAGTCCCTCTTTTGTAGATGTGTCTTAGTCTGCTGCTTTGATCTGTTTGCCTCTGCTAAAGCTTCAGATATCCCTTGTAGTCTGGTCTGTAGCACACAAGCGCGCGTCCACACACACACATTTTATCTCCTCCCTGCCATTAAGAAAAATATTTGTTGTTCTTGTGTGACTTCAGGTTGTTTTTGATTTATGGAAATGCTAAGGTGACCCTATCACAGGGTTTTTTTGGCAATATTTGTTCAGAGGGAGATTTGCCTTGCCTCCCGCCAAGGCAGAGGGAGTATGACTTGTCCAAGTCACCTAATGGATGGATGTTCATGGCTGAACATGAATTTGAACCCTGGTCACAAAGCAATAATCTACTAAATAAAAGTCAAAGTTTGTGAGTGAGTTTGTCTGTTTGTCTGTGTGAGGCAAGTGAAGACCTCATGTGGTTGGCTGTGTGAAGTGAAGACCTCACACCATTGGCTGGCTGTGAAGATCCTATGGAATCCTGGGGTTGGCAGTTCAGGGAGGGGCCTTTAGAATCCTCAGCCAGAGAGCTCAGGCTGGTAGCTATGGAGACAAGACCTATCAGCAAGAAGAAGGAGGGCAGTGTATTCCCTCAGGAACCCAACCTCTGTATGTTAACAACTCTGAATACAGATTGGATTGGGAAATATGGGGAAAAGTTACATGTACTGGAATAGTCCAGTTGCTAGGGAGATGAGGCCTAGCAGCAAGGAGGATGAGGGCAGCATGTTCCCTCAGGAGCCCAACCTCTGTACGTTAATAACTCTGAATACAAATTGGATTGGGGAATATGGGGAAAAGTTACCTGTACTGAACAAGACAGTTTGGAGAATTAGAGACACAAGATCTCAAATCTTTCTAACAAGTATTAGCTATGAGAAAATAAAATCCCGGGCAACACTGGGTATATACACTAGTGTGTGGATATTTTCTCCCTTTTTTAGGGGATGCAGGAACAGGAGGTAAAGTATAAGTATTAGGAAAAAGCAAACGAATCATAACTGGGCCAATTGGTTGGAGAACTTATGGGTATGGAACAGGCAAAACAATCCCCTAAATTTGGAACTGTTCTGATGAAGCATTGGGTTATAATTTATAGGGCATACAATGGTGTTTGGAATGAGAATAGCTTGCAGTCATTCCTTAAGGCAAGATGTCATGGAACCAGGATTATGCCTCCGGTTATGACACCAACTTGAATCATCCAAGGAACAGAGCCAACAGTGGTCATATTGTGACAAAATGGGTTGATACCAATTATCTGCTTGATAGTTTTAATGTTATTTTCTCTATTCCCTCCCAGGGTACTGAGCAGGCCTAGTTTGCCCATATCTAGAAGCCTTTTTTAGGCATGGAGCATATTATGGTGGCAATAAGTTGTGTCAGGTAGGGTTTGTGGGATAAGGATGGGCTCTGTCCACCCTTACTTACACTCCAGACAGCAGGATCTTCTCCTTTAGGCATTGTCCCAAAGAAGGCTCCAGGAGAATTTTACTTAATTCACAATTCTCATCCATGTTGACATTCCTGATTAACTTTGCATGGTCCATTGCATCTTTTTTTTATTATTATTTTTACACTGTTTTGTGCTACAGAAAAAAAACTGATAGGCAAACCTGAACTAAATCAGACTCTCACCTTCTTATTTTCCACCTTGTGAATTTTAAACTCTTGGGGGTTTGCTTTCAGAGTAAATATTATGGGGACACAGTGATCTCAATGGGTTGTTCTCTTTCTTGCCCAACCTTTGAGTTTTTTAGTGCTTTCCAAGAATACTCCTTTGGAGCCATAGAATCGTAGCTTGGAAGCGGCCTTATTTAATGCAACTCCTGTGCTCAATGAAAGGTCTCCAGCTAAAGCTGGATAAATGTTGTTTATCTTCCATGGTCCATTATTTAGACATGCTTTATTTGTGGGCATAGCTAACTCTAGTCATTTTACCAAATTTATGAGGAATTTTCAAGCTAGACTTAGAACTGGAATGCTGCTGGCTTCAGAGAAAACTGAAGGTCCTTTTACTGTGGTTACTTTTTGAGTTCTGAGTTGAGATTCAGTTTTACGATGTTCACACTCCCCCAAGGCTTTCAGGCCTTAAGGCACTTCTCCAGAATAGCAGAGGCAACATGCATGTACCCAACATCACATATTATTATCATGGAAAAGTAAACAGGAGTAGAATGTCAATTATCAAACTGGATATTGTTTAGATGTCATGATTTTTTAAGAACAAAATGCTTACTCCAACTTTTAATTAGCATTTCTGTCATCAAGGTATGGGAAGAGTATAGATTAGTATTTAATCCAAGCATATCTGTTCTTGGATTGGTTATTAACAGTACAAGTTTTCAATTTAAAAGAAAGTGAACTGTTTGGTTTATGTAAAGGGCAATCTGATTAAATTCAAGGACTTTATTTTTCATGATTTTTTTTTCCATTTATCCAGTTGACCCAAAAGAATTCAACTATGTTTATGCCATTTTTACAGTAGCTGCAGATAAGCAGTTAAATTCAAGGAGTAAGCCAAGGAATGGACAAATATAGAGATTATATTTCATCTGAAAAACATTTAATTCTTAGTACAAAAAACAGACTCCTTTCAAAAATATATTGTATTGCCTTGGACATAAATAGGCTTCAGTTTCTAGGTATTAAGTAAAGCTGGTAGGAGAATTTGGGGCAGAGACATCAGAAGAATGTTAGAACTATTTAATATGGAAATGCTCAATCATGTATTAGATGTTAATTTGTGGGAGAACTTCTATAGGATTATGTACAGATAGGCTTTCGATACCATAGACCACGGTATCCTTCTGGAACGCCTAAGAGGGCTGGGGATCGGAGGCACTGCACTTAAGTGGTTCCGGTCCTATCTCTCAGGTAGATACCAGATGGTGATGCTTGGGGACAGCTGCTCCTCGAAAAAGGAGCTTAAATCTGGCGTCCCTCAGGGCGCCGTCCTGTCCCCAATGCTATTTAACATCTACATGAAACCGCTGGGAGAGATCATCAGGAGGCATGGAGCAAGGTGCTATCAGTATGCTGATGACACCCAGATATATCTCTCCATGCCTCGGATAACAGCATCAACTAAGGATGGCATCTCACCTCTAAATGAATGTCTAGAAGCAGTAATGGACTGGATGAGGAAAAACAGACTGAAGCTGAATCCAGATAAGACGGAGGTACTTGCTGTTAGGGGTCCCAGCCCAGGTATAGAGGTTTGTCAACCAGTTCTAGACGGGGTCACACTTCCCCTGAAAGACTGTGTCCGCAGCTTGGGAGTGCTCCTGGACTCGCCGCTTCAGATGACAGCTCAAATTGATGCGGCAGCCAGGAGTGCCTGCTATCAGCTTCGGCTGATACGCCAGCTGCGCCCCTTCCTGGACTTGGAACACCTAAAAACAGTGGTACATGCGCTGGTAACTTCACGGCTTGACTTCTGTAATGCGCTCGACATAGGGCTACCCATGTGCTTAGTCCGGAAACTTCAATTAATTCAGAATATGGCAGCCAGGTTGGTCACCGGAAGATCTAAAACTGTCCATATAACACCTATTCTGAAGTCTTTACACTGGCTGCCTATTAGTTTCTGGGCACAGTACAAGGTGTTGGTTTTTACCTTTAAAGCCCTTCATGGCTTGGGGCCAGCCTACCTGCGGGATCGCCTTCTCCCATATAATCCGCCCCGCACACTAAGGTCCTCTGGGAGGAATTTACTGCAGCCAATCAGAACTAGGTTGGCTGCGGTTACCCAGAGGACCTTTTCTTCTGTCGCTCCCAAGTTATGGAATGGCCTGCCGGAGGAGACCCGGCACATTACCAGTCTTGACTGCTTTAAAAAAGCAGTCAAGACAGTTCTCTTCCGACAGGCCTTCCCAGATTAGTGTTCCACCGCCTCTCATCATTGTCTTTTGTGTTAATCTTGTTTTTAATTTGTTTTAATTAACTAATATGTTTTAGGGGGATAGAAGGGTTGGAGGGTGGGGAGGATAGGGTGCATTTTAATGTTTTAATGTTTTTATATATTTTTGTAATGCCGCCTCGATCCATTGGGAGAGGCGGGATAGAAATAAATTTTATTTTTTTATTATTATTATTATTATTATTATTATTATTATTATTATTATTATTATTATATTCCTATAAAACAGTGGTTCTCAACCTTCCTAATGCCGCGACCCTTTAATACAGTTCCTCATGTTGTGGTGACCCCCAACCATAAAATTATTTATTTATTTATTATTTACAATGCCTCCCCCCCAGCAAAGGCCACCTCGCCAGCCAGGAACAGCGGGGTGGGCAGGGAGGGAAAGAGGAGCCGCGCGTCTCCCCCAGGAAAAAACTCCGAGAACCCCCCCAGGCTCTGCTTCTGCTTTGCTCTCGTTTCCGCTGGGGGGGGCAATGTGGGAAAAGTTTCCAGTGTCGACCCTGGCCGGGGGGGAGAAATCCCAGCACTTTTGTCTTTTGCCCCGGGCGCAGCTCACCCCCCCAGAAAAGCACCACCTTGCATCCCCCCGGCCCTTCCACAGTGCCCCCCCTGTGGCGAGTGGGGCAGGAGCCGTGGCGAGGAGGGGGCCTGCCCCCTGTGCTGCCGCCCCCCCAAGCTGGCCCATCAGACAAGAGGTTCTCCCGATAGCGGAGAAGGGGAGTGATTTCAGTCCCTTCTGAACAGGGGGCAGGAGGACGCAAACGCGTGGCTCACGCTTGCGCACCACCACCGAGGAGGGAATGGAGCCTAAGACCATTGGAAATACATATTTTCCGATGGTCTTAGGCGACCCCTGTGAAAGAGTTTTTCGACCCCCAAAGGGGTCACGACCCACAGGTTGAGAACCACTGCTATAAAAACATGAAAGGTTTCCAACTGTCACTGTTGGTATTGTATAAAGTCTAGATTTTGTCCATGTTTATCTATATTGTCCATATTTTGTCCATATTTAACGGCATTTTCTTCTAATTAAAAAAAAAAGAACCATGATTGTAACTACCATCAAGATCAGTTTTAGTTATAGACCTAGATCTACAATTGAGTTCATTCACTATACTATTTCAAATCCAACAACCAAAATTTATAGAACAATAGTATCCTCCCTATAAATTGCTGCATATGTGCTATTAAAATGATGATGAATACATATGACTACAGTTAATCAGTTGTGGGGGGAAAACAAGTGAAGTGGATGCTTAGCATAAAATCACAGCCTTTAAATTCTGTGGAATGGAATTCTTATGGAATGATTGATCAAATCTTTGCAAGACATTTGGAGTCTTTTGACTAATTATTGTGATAGGTAAAGACCAATTGATTTTATCTCTTTAACCCTCTGAGTTGGGAGTGATGGGTTACTTATTGGTTTGGTTTCAGAATCCATTCACAGAACATTTTTCAAAATAATAATATTGTCTTTCTTTTTTTCCAAATTTTAAAATTTTGCTTTTAAATAAATATCTTTGAATCTCAATAAAAGGCAGGTCTCGTAGTAGTTTCTAGCTCAAGGACAGCTTCCTTTTAGGAACTGGGAGGCCATACGAACTTTGCTTATCAAGTGATGGCATCTGATTGGGCACTTCCCTGATGTTTCTATGATGGCATGAGGGAAATTTGCAGGTTTCATTATTGCATTAGAGTTTCTGCTTGTCTCAGGAAGGATACTTTGATGTGACTGGACTTCTTAGAACATTGTAATAGATGTCCTTTTGAAGGAAGGACCTGTTGACTGAGGCCTAGTTCCAATTGCATTCTGATACATCTAGTGCTTTTGACATTAGGATTTGATGTAGGGATTATCCCAACATTCATGACTAGAAGCTTTAGGCAGAGGAAGGCCTGTATAAAACCTCACTTTTCTTGAATGTTAGAAGACTCAGTTGAACATACTGTGGCCAGCATGCTGTTAGTGACTTGCATACACTTAAGTGCAGCTTACAGGTATGTAAGCCTTGTTCTAGATGTTGCACAGAGGGCCATTCCCTTGCCCTTGCACTCCATCCAAAAACCTCCACCACTCAGTAGTTGTCACACAGGAGTGGCTGCTGCAGTTCCTCCTTACAGGGTGGCAAGACAATTCAGAAAGTAAAGATCTGGATGCTCTGGGCTCCTAGGGGACGGGAAATGTAGGTGAACTCAATTTGAGTGCACACGCTCATTTCTCCTCTCCCAACCAAATTTGAGACCAGTTCCTCTTCTATCATCCGAATTGGGTCCCCCTCCCTCCCTTCCCCTGGTAAGTGACAATTGCCAGGCAATGAAAAGATGTGGAACTGCACATACAGAGCTACAAATACATGTACTATTTTGGCCTTTGTGTATGTCACGTTGAGTTGCTCCTCATTCGTGCCACTACCTTGATGGCTTTTTGTAGGAAGGAGAAGAATTCTCCTCTGTGTGGAAAATTGCTGGCACCATCCCAGAATAAAGTTTCTTTTCAGGCCCTTGAATTTTCTGACTAATTGGTGGGCAGGGAGTGGGGAGACTGCCATCTACCTCCAGTGGTCTAAGAGTACATGGGTAACCCAGTGCCCCTGCATGTTTCCTTCGGGATAAATTGAATCCATTCCTTCCGGCATTTATGCAAGTGCAGGGTTCACCCTCTTCCTTTCTTTTCTAGCACCAAAATACCCTTCGCCTCACCAGACATAAGTTCTGGGAGGTAAAGAAGAAAGTTTTGATTAAGCTGTAGTCTGACTTATGAAATATGGTATGATTCATTTTGATTCAGGGCTGCATCCTCTTCCTACCTTTGCCTGCAACTGTTGATATTACGCATTCCATACTCCAAAACAAGGAAGCCATTAGGTGCTGCTGATTTGGCCTAGCTACCTGTGTTTTGAAGATCTGGTCTAGAATCTATAGCATTCTCTAGAAATACAAAAAATTGTAATCTGCACTCTAGACACAGAAATTCTGAGAACACCCACCCTGTCTCACTTGAGATGCAGGAACATGCTCTTGTATACAATTGTCTTCACATTACATGACTGTTCATTTTGCTACCAGGGTCATGCTCAATACATGGAAGCTATATACCTTTACTACAATCAGCTGTTTACATCACTGAAAAACAATTGATGTGATAATCATTTGCGGCAGAAAACAGTGGCTATGATTATACACCATGTTCTTTTCATACTGAGTAATATGTTTCATCTTGCGTATCTGATACGTGCATATTAGACAGCATGGCTTTCTGTTTGGCTTGAATAATCCTAAAAACATAGCACTGGTTGTACAAATGAAAAGAAGAATTTTAGACCTCCCAGAAGCATGTTATCATGTATCCATCTGAAAATACATACTGTCCCAGTTCTTAACTTCTAAAATGACATGTGCCCAGGCTCAAGCAAGCATGCCCTTAGGAGCCTCCTTTGCCCTGCGTGTGGGCTTCATTGTGGTTACAAAACAAGGCACTTGGCACATGATCAAAGCCATCCTCTTCTTTATTATTAATTCATATTTCTAGATTATACTCTGGGACTGGAAATGTTTCTAGGGCTAAGCCCTAGTAAGCATTTGTTCAAATTAAGCCCTGTCCTTGCTGGTCTCTGATTTGTTAGCACATACATCTTATATTTTCTGAAACTCTCCTGGGTAATAATTGTGAGGTTTGGAATCCATACCTACTTTTATAAATGGAAGCTAGCCTGTGGTAATTTCCCTGGTAGCATTGTTCCTAATTGGGATGGATAGTTACAATAGCTAGCTATAATTTTTAAATTTAAAAACATGTAAAACAGTAACTTGATTTTTCTTTCATCATTCACCAAAGTATTCAAACATAATTTCTTGATATGGACAAAGTTTGCAACAGATCCTCCAGGTTCCTTCTGTCTTTGCAAGGAAATGCGTACCAGAACTAAGGAACTCTGGGATTTCTTTACGTACAGGATAGCACATGTTTCTCTGACATCCAACAATAAGTCCTAACATTTCTTACAGAAGTATTATCTTCATCTTTGTTCTAGAGGAAGGACCATCCTTCAGCAACTGGTATCTTCCAAATATTTTGGAATTCAGCACCCATCAGCCTAAGACAAGATGCGCTAGGTCAAGCATAGTGGGTATTACATCCAAAACATTTAGAAAGTGCCAGGCTGAGGAACTGGATGGATTCCAAACAGTAGGGAAATTGTTGTCCTGTTTTGCTTCTGATTGGTTCTATAAATTTCACAAGATCTAGTAGTGTCTGGACACCCCACAGGTAAGGTTATACAGGTAAGAGGAAAACTGACAGGAACATGTCTGAACATGAACTACTACTATAGCCTCACCTCATTCCTCTTTGATGAATCTCATGAACTGGGTCTTCCGATACCTCAGTTAAGTGTATTTAATGGACCTCCAAGTACTTGGATCTGAACATTAGGCTTTTTTTTTTTTTTACATTACAAGACCAATTACCAGCATGACCAAATTTGAAGACAGTTGTTTTTTTCCAGCTCTGAGATGTATGGTAAAAAATGAAGCCACCAAAATTAGTAGTAATGGCATGGATGGATGGCATACTCTCCAACTGTCCTAGTTTGGCAGTGACAATCCTGACTAATCTCAGTTGTCCCTCACTTTCAGCTGCTTTAAAAGTGTTCCAATATCTTTCTCCTCCTCCCACTTCCCTCTTTTGTCCTCAGCTTACTTCTATCAGTGCAAACAGACTTCAATGTGCAAAAGGAGTTTGCACGCAGTTAACTGAGCAGGGGAGAGAATTGGGAGAAGGCAAAATTTTGCTCTCCCCAGTGGACTCAGGCAAAAGCAGACTGCAGTCTTTCCTAGCTTGCATGTTCCATCTCATTAATAAATTTTTGCTGTCTTGACCACATTCTTCTGTTGCTTGGCCTCATGTGTTCTGACTTTCATCTATGATGTGGCCGAGGATATGAGATTGCAGGAGTGGGGGCAAATTTCTCTTCATATATTTATTCTGTCCATCCTCACCTTAAATTACCTCATTAGAACAGCCACTAGCGATGTACTAGATAATCTCTACTAAATAAACAAGAGAGTCAATATTTATTTGGAAGCAAACAATACAGTATCATCCTCATCTACTCGTTAATTGCAGCTGGAAATAAGCTCCTTTTATTTACAATCTGATCTGGCACAGCAAAACACATTTTCAAAAAGTTTCATTAACCCTTTATGTTCTCAGAACTTAAGAGATGCTAGATCCAGTCTCACTCTTTCTATGGCTAGTTCAAGTAACATGGTGAATGAAATGCTTTCAAAAATGCTTGAGAACCCAGGGTTTGTTTGTTTGTTTTTTAATAAAAAAAGGAAAAAAACTTATGGAAGTTTTGCTGACCTTAGTGAGGGTGAATGCTGCCTGATTTTGAAAGACCCATTCAACAGCACTAGGCAGCACTAACCAACCTGGAAAGGAAAGCCCTTCATGAACACTTTATAATATGAGATCACTAAAAGTTCCATTTGACTCACATTAGCAGCAGCTTTGTGAAGAGTTAGTGAGCAGCTATAAAGGCTGCGGCACAAAGAAACCATCTAATTGTGGTGGCACCACTTTTCATAGTGAAGAAACTTAGCCTACTAAGTTTTCCCCAATCTCTCATAAAATTTTGTTTTTGTCCTATGACCTTTTGACTCGTATAGTCTTTTTCCTGTTCACTGATTTTTCTCCCTGCCGCATCCTATTTCGTGCCATTTATCAGTCTGTTCCTTCATGAGGAGGAACTGTGATCTTTTGGCTCACCATTAATTTAGTGGACAAATTTTTGGCCCCTCAAAAACCACATTGATGGATGATGGGTTGGATAAGTTCATGTTGACAGAAGGTGTGCCTTGAGCTATAAGTGGTTATTTCTCTTTTTGACACTTATACACGCAAACACACATGCAATCAAGTACATAAATACATAAGCAGGTAAAGGTTTCTCTGCCTCTCTCTCTCTCTCTCTCAATCCTTCTCTCTGTCTCTCTCACACACATTTCAGTGTGCACATATAGGTAAATTTAACCTTTCCCTCCAGTGTATTGAGTTCCATTGTGCCTCTTTGCACAACCCAGCTGATTAGTGCTGGGAACAGCTGAGGACTCCCATGCCAATCGTTGCGCTCCTCAGCTGTTTAATTAAATCACTTCATTTTCCCCAGACACATGGGTTTTCCAATGGCATTTTGTGGATGCAGATCAGCTAAGCTGTTTCAGAGCCGTACTGCTCCAGCTAGAAGTATTCATAAGCAGGGCTTTGAAGCTTACGTTATGTGATAGGTTTTTCCACAATATGCTCTGGTGCATCAATATATTGTAGACACAATAACTGCCCACTTGCAGGTAGAAATAAAAGCCATAGGAAAGTGTAGTGGTGAATGCAATAATGTCTGTTCTGTTTTCATTTCAACAGCATTTCCACAAGGAACAAGAAGCAGGGCAGATTCTACCACTGAGTGAGGCAACAGCCTCAGGCAACAGTATTTGATGTCACAAAAGGGCAGTAAACGATATATGCATGTTGTTGTTGTTGTTGTTGTTGTTGTTGTTGTGTGCTTTCAAGTAATTTCTGACTTACGGCTACCTAAGGCAAACCTATCATGGGTTTTTGGGGGGCTGACAGTGTGTGACACGCCTCAGTGGGTTTCCATGGCCGAGCAGGGAATCAAACCCTGTTCTTTGGGATCATAGTCCAATGCTCAAACCACTACATGTTGGCTCTCATTTACTTGGCTATGATTGTATTTTTACAGCCACCAAGGGTGTGGGTGTGACACTTTCAGCCACGTGTGCCAGAAAAATAACATGGAAGGGTTTAGATACTATTTGGGCAGTTTGTGGGTGCTGTTCACTGCCCTCCCTCGGGCAGCAAAATATCTTGGGTTGACCCTGAGAGGAAACTCAAAGGCTGGGCAGGGACAATTTTATCTGTTTTTTCCTGAACTTCCTGAAGCTTGAGTTTGGTTGCAGCAGCAGGTGGGAGAAGGGCTGAAAGCAAGATGGCAACTTGTTGAAAAGTATGGCCACAGCACACAAGTGCAATCGTTGTGGACATCATGCTAACTACATCCATGTAGATAGTTACTATACCATCATATAGGATGGGGGACACGTGGCTGGATAGCAGTACATGTGAAAGAGATCTAGGAGTCTTCATAGACCACAAGCTGAACATGAGTCAGCAGGGTGATGCGGCAGCCAAGAAAACCAATACAATTCTCGGCTGCATCAATAGGAGTATGGTGTCTAGATCGAGGGAGGTACTGGTACCACTCTACTCTGCTTTGGTTAGACCCCATCTTGAATACTGTGTCCAGTTCTGGGCACCCCAATTCAAGAAGGATATTGACAAGCTGAGCAAGTCCAGAGGAGGGCGACCAAAATGGTGAGAGGCCTGGAAGACATGCCCTATGAGGATAGACTTAGAGAGCTGGGTATGTTTAGTCTGCAGAAGAGAAGGTTAAGAGGGGACATGATAGCCATGTTTAAATATTTGAAGGGATGCCACATAGAGGAAGGAGGGGGCTTGTTTTCTGCTGCTCCAGAGACCAGGACAAGGAGCAATGGATTCAAGCTGCAGGAAAGGAGATTCCACCTGAACCTCAGGAAGAACTTCCTGACAGTCAGGGCTGTCCGGCAGTGGAATCTGCTGCCTCAGAGTGTAGTGGAGTCTCCTTCCTTGGAGGTTTTTAAGCAGAGGCTGGATGGCCATCTGTCGGGAGTGCTTTGAGGGTGTTCCTGCATGGCAGGGGGCTGGACTGGATGGCCTGTGTGGTCTCTTCCAACTCTAGATTTCTATGATTCTATGATATCTGGAGCCATTCTGATACTGACCGTGAATCACTCATGGAGGATAGTGCCATGTGGAAGCATCCTAAGGCACAACCGTTGCAAACAATTCTGCCAGAAGGATATTTTGGACATTGGCCAAAACAGTCATTTCCTAACAGTGGAGGGCAGCTTTAGACACTGCTGTCAACTCTTGGAAGAGGAACACGTCCTTAATTAAAACACAGGCAATTGTGCTCGATCCTGCTAATTAGGTTTGGAGTATGTCTCCCATTTCAAGGGGCTGCCTGCTTCTTCTGAAGGCGGTCGCTTCATCGGAGATAATTCACGTTCCTTTATTCCAGAAGGCCCCTACCGGTTTTTGGAATTGCAGAAATAAATATGACAAATAAATGTGTCACACTTCGTGAGGATTTTAATACATTTAGCACGTCATGGGGGGGAGGCAGGAGCATACAACAGATTGGAATAGGAAAAAGAGGGGGAGAGGGGAGCCCCTAGCAGGGAAACAGACAAATAGATCATTTGGGGGGAGGAGGTTAATGAGAAGTGGAAAGGGGGGAAAAGTGGTCGGGTGGGGGACTACCGTGCAGAAGAGGATGGTGGAGAGAAAGTGACAGAGGAAGAAAAATGAAAGTGTGCCTCAGACGGACACACGTGGGAAGGGTGACAGAGAAACGGGGGGACGTGAGAGAAGGAAGAAAGGAAGGGGGGAGCAAAGGAATGCTTGCCAAAGACAAACAGAAGAAAGGCCAGGAAAGCCCAGAGAAAAAGAAGACAGAGAGGGGGGAGAGACAGCGTTCAGGAGCGCAGCAGAACGTGTGCCGGGGAAAAACTGAGTCGGGGGGCGGCGGTGGCAGAGAAAGGAGTGAGAGCCAGTCGGGTGAGCGAGGGAGACTGGGAGCGCGTGGCCGGTGAGGGGCGGCCGGAGGCGGGGGCTTGCGGAAGGGGGCTGAGTTCAGCATCCAGGTCTCTCGACACCGAGGGGAGCCCGGGCGGCAGCGGCACCGGCACCACCACCCCCCAAGCCGGGGGTAGGTCCACTGACAGCCACCACCGCCACCGCCACCACCAGCCCCGCCACCTCTCCGCCTGCCCTTCCTCCTCCTCCTCCTTCCTCAGGGCCTCCCTTTGAAGTCACGTGGCCCGCCTCCCGCCCTTCTCCCCAGCAGCCCCCCGAATTCCCGGCGTGGGGAATGGCCTCGGCTTTATTGTGACGCAAGCAGCCGAGGAGCCGGCGCTCGCTCGTTCCCTCGCTCGCGTCCCCAAGCCCGCCCGGGCCGCCTTGGCGCGAGCCAGACGGCAGCGGCGGCGGCGGCGGCGGCAGGAGAAGCGGGAGCGGCGGCTGCGGCAGGAGGTGGCGGCGGCGGCGGTGGGGGGCTCTTGCAGCGCCCCAGAGAGGAACCCCTGGAGGAGGCGGCGGCGGGAGCGGCGGCGGGCGCGGAGAGCCTGTGGCAGGGTGAGTGCAACTTCTACCTGAGGGGAGGAGAGCGAGTCCTCCCGCGAAGGGAGGCTCGGGCGCCGGGCGCAAGTTTTTCGCCGGGGCTCCCGCCCCCTTCCGCTGCCTGCCTGTGGGGCTGGGAGAAGGCGAGAGAAGGGATCCAGCCTGGGCTGGGACTCCCTCGCTTCCCGCCCCGCTCCTCTTCCCCTCTCGTGGGCTGCGGGAGAAGCTGCCCTGACGGGGAAAGGGCTTAGCGGGGATGTCTCTATAGTAACGCCGCAGCTGCGGGTCCCTTTGAACAGCGGGGACCTCGCGCCAGCAGCAGCAGCAGCTCCCGGCTGGTCCCTCTTGTTGCTTGAATTTCTTCGCTCTCTCTTTCTCTCTCTCGCCTCCTCGTTTTGTCCCCGATCTCTTTTCTTTCTGCTCGGGGAGCAGTTTCCTGCCAACCAGGAGGCGCTGAGTAAAACGGGATACCCGAAATGGGACTGACTCCCCTTGCAGCAGGAAAGCCTCGCAGGAAGGAAAGGGAGCGGAGAAGTGGGGGGGGGTGTCACACTCACACACACACACAGATACGTGTCGTTCCATGTAAAGTCAGTGTGCAATTACGGAATGCAGAAGGATCCATCACCTACTGGGAAATAAAGGTTCTTCAACTACAGCACTTTGAATACGCGTGTGCTGAATCACACCTCGAAATAAGCAACACTTTGAAAAGGAGAGAGGCTGAATAAATCTCTGATTTTAAAAAAAAACACAAACCAGTTGGGAGTGCTCACTTCTTCCCTGTGTAACTCATGGCTCTGACGTCTTCCAAGCCACCTTTCAGCTGGGTAACCCCGTGTCAAGAGCCTCTCAGGTTCTTTGCAGCCTCTGCTGGAATGCTTCCCTTTATCCTTTAGTTTTCTCTCCATGTGATCTTTTCTTTCTTCCTTCTTTGCTCTCTTGAAGGTCTGCAAGGTAGGGAGCAGGTTAAACATTTAACTGTGGCGGCTGTCAAAATGCCATGGTGTATCTCTGCGTGCTTTCCAACATAAAACGAGGGAGGAAATTAGTGGCAGAAATAAAATAAAAATAAAAAACAAAACCCTCGTTTCCACAGGAAATGCTGGCATCCTTTGCTAACTGGTTGTGCGCAGTGAAGAAAGGGTCTTCAGAAATAAGCGTTGTTGACCATTTTCAGTGTTACTTGAGCAAAAGCTTCAAATGTTATTGATCTTTTCTTGTTTTGCTTGCATGGGAATAGCTGGTGAGGGGGATGCCGTAGCCCTGCTGTTGTTTTCTGCTTGCTGGGCTTTCAAAATGAGCAATAAAAAGGTAAGCGGACGGTGGTTGACAGGTATCTATCAGAGAACCAGAAGGGCAGAGGCTTCTGAAGGATAAAAAGCAAAGGGGGAGCTAGCCCAGTGTGGTGCTTTCTTAATAAAACTTGGGCTGGTTATAAATGGCTTTATTAGTATTTTAACCATATACCATACATGATGTCAGATCTCTAAAGTGCCATAGTAAAATTTGTTTCAGTGCCATTTCTCCCTGAGACATGAAGCCAGAGCAAATATCTACTTTCTGTACTGGGAAACATGCTTTTAAATGCAACTTACACATTTTAGAATTTAAAAGAGAAGTGGAAATAAGCCTCCTTCTGTGATTACTTATAAAAAAAATGAAAATATGTTGGCAGACATAGTCACCTCTGGTCTGGTGCCCAGTTACATTTACTTAAAGCTCAATGTGTTCTTCATGTAACTGAGTGCAGGTTTGCAACTGTACCCCAGAGAAGTGCTACTTTCTAGAATCCACCTAAATTTGTTGCTCCTTATCTACATTTCCTGCATATTTTTGCTCATGGGAATGTTTCTATTGGAGTAAAAACCCAAGATATATGAAGGAATTAGTAATGAATGCACAGATGAGTCAGAAAGGAGGTTGACACCATTATGCCATACTTTATGTAGCCCAGAAATTGAGTATGATATATATGTCAGGCATGTTCTCAAGGACACCTAGAGTACATTAGTTGCTGTTAAACACATTTTCACCACCCTGTTGATTTCAAAGAGTATGTCAAAGATCTAGGTCAGCTTCCTCCAATTTAGTGCCTTCTAGATGTACTGCACTATAACCACCATCTTTTCTTAAACAACATGGTCATTGACTATGCTGTTAGAGGATGGTGGGAGTTGTAGTCAAACACTGCTGGAGCTTTGGAGCAGGTATTTCTGTATCTTCTAGGATATAATCAAGCTGGGAGAAGTATGCTATGTATGAGACTGTTAACTATGAAACACAGGGAGATAACTATATCACAGATCAATCCAGAATGAATCGTTGGCTTGGAAGCCACTTTTCTACATGATCAGGATCAAACTCTTATCATCATTTTGGAACTACAAAGAATGGCCAGCGATCACAGGGGTGTTTTTGCCTCTTTTGTTATATAGCATGCCTCACTTACTTGAGGGCATCACTCATATGATAGGCATACTTTTGTTCTGTCCTTCTTCTAGTAACACAGTGTTGTCTGGATGATGTTCAGTAGTTGTTGGCTCCAGAAAAAAAGAAGTCATAGAGTAAAATGCTGGACCACATGATTTACAAATTCATTCCAGTCCAATGATCTTTGGTTTCTATTTTATAATCATATGGTTGGGTTTGGATGTGGGAATTCCAGGTTCAGATCTCTGCTTGGCTACGCAGCTCAATGTGTGTGGCCTTTGGTAAGCCACTAAATCTCTACAACCACCATAGGTAGAGCCAAACTGCTGTAGGGCAGTAGGGTTGTTCCAGCCTTGCTCACCACTAAACAATTTTGATGAAAAAGCTATTTCCGAGGTGGGGGGGTTGCACTACAATTCCAAAAACAACTTATCATTGCCCATGCATCCTTAAGCTTCAAAACATGGGCGGGTGCAGAGGGTCTCCCATCCTGATTTACCTTCTGCTTCTGAGTCCTATGTAGGTACAATCACAATCCTCTACCCTATCTTTATACCTGATCTTGGAAGGTAAGTATCCTGTGAGATCAGATTTTCTGCATGTATAAATCTATCCAATGTTAACCATGTAGTTTTTACCAAAATTGTGTGGAAGTCAAGTCGGGACAACAATAACCTCACTGTGCAGTACCACTTGTTGACTTTCCAGTTCTCTGCATGTGAGCTAAAGGAATGAATTCGTAGCTGTACCTACTTGGCAGGGCTATTTGTAATTGTAAAACAATACTGTGAAGCACTTGGTAGACAGACAAGACACCAGTGTAATTAGTAGGAGTAACAATAGAAGTAAGAGTTATCTAGCATGTATGCCTTAATTTAGATATGGTAATTAGAGTCATAATAATGTTACTCACAATGTCAGGTGTTCATTTGTTTGTCCATCTTCTAATGTGATCATTTTTCAGCAGTGTCACTCTGTACTGGGCAAACAGGACAGTCTCTATTCAAGAGAACTAGTCTTTCCTCATGTGCCTCATCTATACTTTAGCTATAAAATAGCATCTGAGTAACAATTTCACAATATCCCTTCTTATGTACAAGGCATAACAGATGGGGAGAAGTGACACTTCCTATGGTTCATAGAAATTCACCTTAGGTATGTGAGGATGAACGCTTAGATTTTATCCATTGCACTGAAGCTGATCTACATATTTGTAGTAAGCCAATGTGTGTGTGTTTGTCTACACTGGCCCCTTGACTTTTGAGAGGATTTGGAATGCAGAACCCTCAAGAAAATAATAATAAAAAGAAAAGCAAATAATTCCTCCCCCCACCTAAGTGAGTGCTCCCCCCTCATTCCCTCCTGGGACTCCCCCTTCCTATTCCCTTGCTTTTTTGGTGGGGGTGCCTTCCTTCTTCATGCCTCATGAAAAGCATGCAAATGGAAGGGGAAACACCTCCCGACCTCCATTCTCCTGCCTGTCATCCATGTGCCCTGCCTTCTTTCTGAGTGGCCAGGTAGGCGGCAGGTGGGAGAATGAAGTGGGAAAGGCTTGCTCATGCACAAACCTTTCCCCCTCCCATTTGCTTGCCTTTTGCCAGGGTGAAGAAAAAGAAGGCAGTGTACCTGGACAAAAGCCAGAGAATCGGAGGGGAGAAAGGGGGAAAGCAGGTACCTTGCAAATAATCAAATTCATGAAGGTCAAACCCATAAACATGGAGAGAGGACTGTGTATTTAGACACATATTTGGTAGATCTATGGGACAGGTATCATGCATGAAGACTTTTATGACATGGAGCGAGCCATAAAGAGAGAGGCTTTGGAGCTTGTGCCAGTCATTCCCAGTGACAGCTAGCAATAGTGTGGATGCGCATGACTACTGACATTATGGAAGAGCAACTGACTGAAACCACTACCACACAGCTTTGCATTCATGCACTAGTAGAAGGTTGGATGAGATGGCTTTGGGATTTATTCTAAATTTCACCCATGAGATAATAATTGATCCAAGGGCCTTTTCACACTAGACAGTTATAGCACTATGATTCCACTTAACTATGATGGCTCCACCCTACTGAATCCTAGGCTTTTTGGCTTGATGCGGTGCTATTGCTCTCTGATTGAAAATGCTAAGTACCCTAAACTGCAAACTCCAGGATGCCATAGAGTGGAACCATGCTATTGAAAACCGGAACATAGTGCTATAATTGTCTAGTATGAAAGGGAACTGTGTTTAATAAAACAGGAGTGTACAATAGCATACCATGTTTGTACAAAAAACCTGAACTGTGTGACAGGGAGCATACAATACCAGAAAGGGTGATCTGAAGAATCTAGAGTGACTGAAGCATGAAGGGATGCATGTGGCCCCATAGTCAAACTCTGGATATCCTTATTCCAGATGAAAGCCAGAATGCACTGAGTGTTCCATGATAAATACAGTGTATACAGTGAATACAGTGTTCCATGATAAAATCAGCAAAAACACTTTTAACAGATGTCCATAAATATGTCTGCCTACTCACTGCTGGTGTATGTGTCTTTTGTCCTGGCAAAAGCCTCGGCATTGTCCAAAGCTTGGGAAGGGTCAGAGGCCTTCCCAGAATCTGTGATAATCTCAGAAAGTCTCAGAAAGCAATGAAGTGCATGGTTATTTTCCAAAATTTGACAAAAGAGGGAAACAGATTAAGTTTGCAGAGAAAGTCAGGGCTTGTTGCTGCAATTGTGTTGAGCTGTTAAGATGCTTGGAATGCCCTCATTCAAAACTCAGTGTGATGTCAAAGTCTAGACTTCACTTTTCCCATTGAGGAGGGAGGACTGTTGGGAGCAAGTATTAATTTTGTGTGGCTATCAAGACAACATTTGCATGCTTTTGAATATCAAAGGGAAATGTGTGCAGATTGTGTGAGAGAAAGGAGATAACCATGTCTTATCTATGGTTCTGCTTTCCTGAAGGTTCTGTGGGATGTGAGTAATGAGCAGTCCACCATATCTGTCCAGAATAAGTGTTTTTCATGAGGATGACTTGAATTTTTGTAATAACTGTTATTTCTAGACATATGGATTAGCAAGCAGCTGAACACACTTTGTTTGGCTAAAGTTAGATTCTAAATGAGACAGTCACTTTGGTTGCATAACCAATTTTATAGTCATTTTCCATCCTTCAGGTGAGCATAATTCTACTTATTATTCATCTGATTTATGCCCCATACCTTTATAGATGATTTTATAGCCCTTTCCCACATATCAGGCAAATATAATTATAGGTATGTATGCATGTATATATGTATCTATTTATACATACCCAGTTTCTTCCCAGAACTGGGAGCCTTGGTAGCTCACACCATGATGAGAAAAACTAACATCCATTAATTAGAATGCAATTATCAATGCCCAAGCCACCAAATCTGAAGGGAGGTTTCTAGTAACAGACAGCATGATCCTTAGCATTTTGCTTTTATGTATGATTAGCTGGTGCCTTGGAAAGACACTGGATTTTGGCTTTACTTTGGCTTCAATAAAAGGAAATTCTCATGTTGCATAGAGGCCACTTATTTCTTCTCATTCAAATGATGCAGCTCTGTACACAGCATAACATCTGATTTGAAACCCCACAGAGTCCGGTTGCAGCCATCTGAATGGCAACAAAGGCACTCTAATCAGGAAAGTTTCCCTAATCAGGAAAGTGGTTGCAGATGAGTTCTAAAGATTCCTGGCTTACACATAGTACTACTGAGATGAATAAAACATGGCCTTGATAAAATCAGAAAGAAAAAGATAGAAGCAGATAAATGTAATGTGTGAATCCATCTATAGTAAGAAATACTTAAGAAGTATATTAACTGAATTAGATCAGTAGGTCTGAACAGGGATGGGAACATCTGTCAGTCTCATTTTCATTATGTTTCTTAAAATTCCAAAGGCACTCACATCCTGTCCCACTTCTGTATTGGGTTGCAATTTTTTTTTCTTTACCTCACACAAATTCATGTGTCTATGTGTGTATTTTATTTTTAGAAGGTATGGATTTTTACTCATGTATGCATATTTTCAACATTTCCTCCATTGACTGAAGTGTGTTGTACACATTTTTCAAGTTTTAGTTCAAGTTTCAGATTTATGTATGGTTTTATGTTCATTTTTCTTCATTGAAATATACTGTAAACCTCAGAAAAGTATGGATTTCCAAGGCATGATGAGCTTTGTCCCATTGCCAGTCTCAGGAGGTGTGAAATTGATATTTTTATAGGGAAATGCAAACCCAACTAATTTCTTTTCCATCCCTAATGTGGAATACATCCCCAGAAGATATCCTTCATGAATAATCCTTCTTCTTCTGGCTTGTCCACATAAGTAGTCACTGCAAGTAATTTTAATTAATTTCACTGTTGACCCTCCCTTTCAGTGTGTGTATTTTCTGCTTAGAATTGCATGTATGTGCATACCTTAGTAACAACTCCTCTGACAAAGAAGATCCTATTTAAAAGTCTTTTCACTCCTCCCACCTCCAGCTTTCCTCTTTCTCCTCTGTCTAGCTGGATGGGGTTTTTTTTTAGCAGCATCAGCACTGAGATAATAGTGAGCGAGGGCTGGAGAAACACAGACTTTTAAGATCAGGTTGAAGCAGCGTGTCTCCAGTAAACAATGCACTAAAATACTGAGCTGTTAAAGAAAAAGATTTTATTCTAGCTGATTCTTCTGTAGCTGTGTATGCCTGCCTAGAACAGGCAAGGTAAACTTTAGATGTCTTGTCAGTCCTTTACTGAGGCATGCATGAATAGTGGAACAGAGTGAAAAGATGAGAACTGACAAGCTGCCTCACACCAGTTATTCACTACCATGTTAAAAACAGAGCTATAAGTAAGTCTATCAATATGGAATGAAAAAGTGGAGGCTGGTAAAAGCAATATATATATATATATATATACATCCCTAGATGCATTTTGGAAGAAGTCTACAAATGATCTCTAGAAGGTGCAGAATACTTCGTTCTACTCATGTAAGGCTTATTAAATGACCTGCTTGTTCCATTTCATATGTGCATATTGTTAGTTTGGGAGTTTTAAAAAACAAAACAAAAACTGAAACATGTTGAATGGCTTTTCTTTGTTGTGGTGCAGTAACCTATTCCTAGTCATCCCATGTTATTTCTGCCTCTGGTACCAAATCTTCTGTTAAGAAAGTAATGCCTGAGAACAAATGAGTTTCATTAACAGAGTTATGACTGTATTGCCCCTCTCCCAACAAATGCTTTAATTACTTATATGAAATCCACACCTGCAACAGATATTGTCCAGTTTGTCAAAAAGAAAGAAGGAAAGGTGACAGTGAAAGCATCTTGAGAATCTAGGATTATCAAGCGGTCACCCAGTGGAGTAATTTGGTTGTTAGATGAAATTTAAAAAAAAAATCCAAGTGAATAGGTTAATGAGAAAAATAAAACAAATTCAGTGTTTCTATGTTAACAAAATAAGACTCAGTAGTATAAAGAAGAGGGATAATCCAATAGCCAGAAAGAATGAAGATTTCTGTTAAAACCATGGCATGAAAGCTTACTGCTATTTAGTGAGATGCAGGTTTTGCATGGAAAAAAAAGCTAGAAAATGTACCTAAAGAGTGTCATGAGTTTGTGTTGTGGACTGCAGCCCCTCTTTGTTCAAATATCAGTAGCAAAGTACATGAAAAACGGCTTGTCTGGACACACGTAAGGTTGAATAAATTCATGTCCCTTTCTAAGGATATGGTATTCATTCTTTCTTCTTGCAGTAGGCTCTTCAACTATTTTGTTAGGAAGGGGAAAAGGAGTCATCCATTCATCCATGACTGTGCTTACAGTTTATCTCCCATGACCAATTGTTCCCAGAAGGAAATTAATGCCCATCAAGTGACAGACATGAAGACAAAAAGTAACTGCTTGGGAATCCTTATTAGTCTACTTTTGGTGTGTGTTTTGTGTTAGGGTTGGTAAGATTCTAGCTCTTTTGATGTTAACTTTGGCTTAAAACAGTTGATTAATAGTTTTAATGATGTTTCAGAATGAGCCAAAATTTCTAGCTTTTATCCAGTCATATCTTACATAAAGAGACTTAAGTTGGAAGTATTTGGATTTCAGCCATTTTAGGAGTAAAAATCCAAAAGAATAAAGTTAATCATTTTAAATCCCATTAATCTGAGTCAGAAAGAGTTTGTTACATGCTGACCCCTGTACAAGGCAATGAAACTTAGGTCAACATACATGTTTCAGATTCTTCTGTATAGGGCAGCCCCATAAAAGCACATAGAAATTTATCTAATCTAACAGACCCACAGCTGTAGGTGCTGTTTCTTGGTAGAGAAACAGACACATCTGATAACTGTAAAACTTTCCTGATTCACTGAGTAAAGTGGTAGGCAACACATGCTGGCTATTGTGGGAGGTGAGTAGTTGAGAAAGAGATGTGATAGATCTTTGTTTTTTAAAAAGTTTTGAATTTGACAGTAATGATACACCTGATCCTACCGGTCAAAGGCTATTTCTGACCCATTCTCCAACCCAGAATGTCTCATGAGGAGGCCTTCCATGGGCAGAAATACCACTGGTAGTAGATCTACCTCTGTGCAATTTTCTGCAGGGCTTCCACAGTGGTTGTGATTCCCCTTGTTAACAGGGCAGTTTTCCACCAATGGAAGAGCAGTTCCTGGAGTGTATGTGTAGTAGAATCATGATCTCAATGCCTATAAACCAATGTTCTATTTGCAAACATTTACTAATTGATGGTGACAAAGAAGCCCTGTTTAATAGAGAAGTTCAAACAATATGTTTACCAGCAGTTCAGCCAGTTGCTCACCTCTCAAAAGTAGTATTGTAATTTCTTTTACTCACCAATGTTAAATTTCTGACAACATATGGCTAAAATTACCAAAAGCCAATCAGTTTGCATCATGGGTTTGCTACAGATATTGTTGTGGTATGTACAAATACCACTTTCTTGTTTTATTGACAATAGTAACAAGTTGTATTGAACACTTCTTTGAATGTAGTGTGAAGAGTATGATGACAGTTTTTGTATTACACTTGACAGTTCTTAATTTCAAACAATGAAAAAATAATTGTAAGTTTACTAGTTGTATCCCCTAAAGCATACATTGAAATGTGGTGTTTTTATATGCATGCTGGGTTGCTGGCATCTGTTAAACAGGAATGACTTTACTACTTTATAAATGAAACACAAGTGAATGACATGGAAATTTGAAACTCATAGACTGAGACATAAATAGTTCTCTTCCTCCTCCTCCTCTTCTTTTAGAAGGACTTAAATATTATGGTTTAAATATACTTTGAAACTTTTAAGGTGAGTTCTCATAGCCTATCAGTACTGTTGCTTCCGGCAATCATGTGTTGTACCTCTCAGCCTCCCCCATTTCTTCCGATGTAATTAAATCATTGGCCATTTCTGCACTACATTGTTAAATTATATTATTCCACTATCAACATCCTATGAAATCTTGGGATCTGCAGTTTTGGGAGGGGCATCTTTGGCCTCACTAAACTACAAACCCCTGAATTCCACAGGATGTTGTAAGTGGAATAATAGCACTATAACAGGGTGGTGCAGAAATGGCCATTCTTTTGATGTAAGTAAGTTGTTTGCTCTAATGCTGAAGTCAAGATTGCTGTTGCGGAGTGATGACCACAGTAGTCATTAAATTCTGGCCTTAGTCATTTGACATTTTTGGAAGAAAAACATTGGAATTTAGAGACTGTGGAGACTTTAATTAAATTACACTGTGATATTCATGGCAGTCTCTTGTAGGCTTTGCATAATACCTGTATAGGATAACATGATGGCTCTACACAGATGTCACTTGAAGTTGTGTATTTTAAGTTTCTGTTTGTCCCCCCCATTAAATTTTATATTCTTATATTGATTGCAATTGCTCTTATTGGGCTTAGCTTAATTCAGAGATCCATTTACAGAGCATGCCGGGGTGTGTGTGTGTGTGTGGTTTTGGGTTTAATGCTAGCATCTCAACACTCAGGTCTCAACCTTCAGCCAGCAAAGCTAGGAAATATGTCTGCCTAAGAGATACTGGCCAGTAGTATTGGGTAGAGGAACTAACAACATTGACAGTATAGACATTAATAATTGTAAAGCTGGACACGTTTATGAAACTGTTATCAGAAAATTGACGATCACTTCTTTTTTATATGAGACCGGACTGGGTTTGTTGTCATTGCTTTGTGGGCTTTCACATAGCTACTGTTCCGTTGCAGTTAATTCTACAGCTATCCTTCCTTCCAAAAGCTTAAAGTGGCATACACAATCCCCTGATTTTAATCTTTACAACAGCCTTGTTAAGTAGGTTAAAATGAGAGACTGTGGCTGGGCCAAGTTTATACTCTTAAGTTCTGAGGGTTCTCTAGTCTCAACTGGCTGTCTACATATAGCAGTTCTTTGATCCTACTGTTCACCAGGAGCCCTTTTACGCTACAGAATTATAGTACAGTGATTTTACTATAATTGCCATGGTAAGATTTTATAGAATCCTGGGATTTGCCACTTAGGGAGAGGTATTTTGAATTCTCACCCAGAAAATTCCAGTGCCTCATCAAACTACAAAGCCCATGATTCCATAGAATAAAGCCATAGCAGTTTAAAATGGAACTGCAGTGTTATAAATCTGTGGTATGAATGGACCCCATGGCCGCATAGTGGCCTTTCTTAGAATACTAGTATGGGGAGAATATTGATGAGGTTTGTGGAGCAATGCAGTTTGTCACTTATTTCATTGATTCTTGTTTTTTCTGGCTTATTAATAGGGGGGAGAATCTTACAGGCAAAGCAGTGGTTTATTGGATCCTAGAATAGGGGGAGATGATATCTGTCTCCTTAAGAGAGGATATGTCCTTGCTTTCTGAAAGAGAGACAGTCAGTAGACCACTCCTAAAAAAAAAAATACTCTCTGTGGATCCTGAAGACTGTTGCTGACCAGCTTCTTTTCTCCTATTTTTGAACAACAAACTCAAACGACTGGTGATTGTTCGACTGCAGATACTTTGTAATGTTGTGGACTATCTGGAACCATCTGACCAGGGTCTGATATTGAAGCCACCACGGATTCCCTGTGCCACTAGGATAAGAATAGCATGACCCTACTAGTTCACCTAAATTTCTCCATGGTTTTGATAACATCATCCATGGTATCCGTCTTGTCTGTCATTCAGGGATGAATATTGAACAAATCAGGTTCTAGCGATTCTCATGCAACCTAGTATAAAGCATCACAAAGTGGTGTTGGTGGTCTTTTGCTTTGCCTCATGGTGTTTGTATTAGGGTGGATTGCAAGGTTCTGTTGTGTCCCAGGTGTTGTTTACCATCTACATGAAACTGTCAGGAGAGATTGGTTTGAGAATTGGGGTTAGCTGTCATCAGTAAAATTGCTGAACAGATACCTAGATCCAGTAAAGGACTGAATGTGGGTTATAAACTGATAGACCAAGGCAATGTTAGACAGTGATCTTACTGATCAGAACTGCTAATGGTATGCTTCATCTATAAGTGACTACATGCTGTAAGTAAGCAGCTACCCTCTTACTTTGGATACTTCATAGGAGAACTCAGATGCACCCAGACAACTCTTTTGGAAAGCAGAGATTTATTCATTAGGAATAGTTCTATGTAGAGATACCCTTTGTGCTGTAGTAAATATGAAGCTACCTTGGGACTTTTATGTGCGTATCAGATTTCCTTTGGAGTACTGGATCAGATCATACTGTTATCATAACAGAATATAAAACTTCGTATGCAAAAAGAAGTATGTCTTCACAAATAATGCTATATTTTTAAAAAGTTGTAAGTCACATCTGTAATCTTGATGTAACATGAAAGTGAGATCCCAGTGAGAATTACTTTTGAAGTGGCTCAAAATGTCCGAGGTTAATTTGTCAATGTGATGAAAGTGCTAATGGAATTTTTAGAAATGCTGTTTGCTTTAGCTATATTTAAATCCATGGGAAGTTGGGAAATCAAAATTAAAATAGCTACACCATACTGTCAAAATTGGAAGAGTAACAATAAGATGAAGCTTGATGAATTACATTCCTTTTGGTATAAATTCATAAACAGATTTAGGGCTGAAATATCAGGAGTATATGCTGCAAAAGCTATATTCAAATCAGTATGTAAATGTACAAGAGTGCAATAAGAACTGCAGAATGACTCTCATTCTAGTGAAATGAGTGGGATTTATGTGCCTCAAAATCTCTTTAGGATTAGGTCCCATGGTTGTAAAACACAAAAAGTACTTGAGTAGACAGCATTGCATTGAAGGATTAGGCCAAACGTAAGCAAATGTGCATTAGGGGGCCCTCATACTTCAAGCACAGTATAAACTCAGTGCAGTGGAATCTTTCTTGGTATTCACAATATACACTGAGATTAATGAGCCTTGCGTAATCAGAAGTCAACAGAGAAACAAGCATTCTCAGTGAACAGATAGGTTTTCAAGTAGTTACTATCCCACTGTTAATACGTACTGTAATTTTCATGTGTAAAGGCAAGATCCGGTGAATAGATTACTGAACTTACTGAGAAGCATCCCTGAGTGCCTTGATTATACAGTCATCCTGTCTCATTTTCAGAATTTTAGTGTGGGGGTGTGAAATTGCTGGCTTCTATTTGTAAGCCATTCCCTGCTCCCAGTTGCCCTGGGTTGGCAGGGACAGTTCTAATTTCCTACATTTCCAGCTGCTTATAAAATGTTCCAGTTTTTCATTGAATTAACTCTGAGGGGAAGAAAAGAGGGAGCAGGATCTTGTCTTCCTCTGTAAGCTCAGGCAGACGCAAGCTACAGCAGCTTTTTCTAACTTGTGTGTTCTTCTTCATTAACAATATTCACCATCCTGACCACACTCTGATGTTTCTTGGCCACATGTGTCCTTATTTCCATCTGTGAAATATTGGAGGATATGTAATCCTGCATGTATTCTCACTTCTTGTTCTGTCTTCTTCTGTCTATTTATTTAATTAATATGTATGTTGCCTCTCACCCAGAGTGGGACCCAAGGTGGCTTCCAGAGAGAGTCAATTAAAAAGCATTCATAATAAAATTTAAAAACAGTTAAAATCACCATATAAAACAGTATAAAATCATATTAAAAATGTACAAATTTTAAAAAGATAAATAAAATATACCAATAGGAAGCTTTCCTGCTTGCATGTTAAAAGCCTGCTTACATGAAAATGTCTTTTACTCACCAAGTGAGCCTGTGATAGTAGTGAGAATGAGAAAAAGCCTTGCCCTGTAAATCTTATATGTGCAGACATGGTTTTTCAGATAGTCTGGACCTAATTTGTACAGAGCTTTACAGGGCATGACCAGCACTTTGAATTGTGCATGGAAATGAAACAATAGCCAGTGAAGATATTTTAAAAGTGGAGTTATATGCTCCCTATAACTAGCCCTGTTCAGTATTCTGGCTGCAGCAGCATTTTGAACCTGCTGAAGTTTCCAAACAGTTTCCAAAGGCAGCCCCCGACATAGAGTGTGTTACAGTAGTCCAGCCAAGATGTAATCAAGGCATGTGTCACTGTAGCCAGATCTGATGTCTGAAGGAACAGACATGGCTGGCAAAGAAGTTTTAACTGTGCAAATGCACCCCTGACCACTGCTGAAACCTGGGCATCCAGGGTCAGAGATGAGTTCAGAACACCCAAGCTGTAAGCCTGAGATTTCAGGGGAAGTATAACCTCATCCAGCACAGGCAAAGTCCCTATTCCCTGATCTGCCTTTTTTGGCTGACCAGGAACACCATTATCTTGTCTGGATTAAGTTTCAATTTGTTTGTCCTTATCTAGTCCATTACTGACAACAGACATTGCTTCAGGACCAAGACAACTTCTTTGGAATCGGATAGAAACAAGAGGTAGAGTTGGCTATCATCAGCGTATTGATGACACTAAACCCCAAAGCTCCAAATGACCTCTCCTAGAGGTTTCATGTAGATGTTAAACAGCATGGGGAACAGAATGGAATCCTGAGGGAACCCACAGGTCAGCAACCAGGGCATTGAACAGGATTACCCCCAACACCACCTTCTGAGTTTGCTTTTCCAAGAAAGACCAGAGTAGTGCCTATAACAGTACCCCCAAGTCCCATCTCAGAGAGTTGGTTCAGAAGTATACCATCGTCAATCATATTAAAAACCAATGAGATGTCCAGCAGAAACAAAAGGGACACACTCACCTATCTAATTCCCTGTATAAGTCATCCACCAAGGTGACCACAGTCCTCTAACCAGGCCTGAAGGCCAATTGAAATGAATCTAAATAGTCTGTTTCACCCAGAAACCCCTGGAGCTGAGAGGCCACCACATACTCTAGAATGTTGCCCCAAAATAGAATATTAGAGATTAGCCAATAATTATTCAGAATGGTGAGATCAGAGAGACACTGTTTGTTTTGTTTTGTTTTGTTTTGTTTGTAATGGCATCAACCTCTCTTAGGCAGGATGGAAACTTCTCATGCTTGAGTCGGGCATTCACCACTGCCCTTACCCACTTAGCCAGCCCCCCTCTAGCTGTTTCAGAAGCCAGGAGGGATAAGCATCCAGTAACATGTGGTGACTCTCACCTCTCTAATGACCCTGTCCATATCCTCAGGCTGTACAAGTTGAAATGTATCCAGTAACACAGGACAAGCAGGGGCCAAGATTACATCCACTGGACCTGTTTCAATTGCAGCATCCAAGTCAGAGCAAGTCCAAATGATTTTGTCTGCAAAGTGTCTTGCAAATTTGACACAGCAGGCTTTTGAATGGTCTTTGTGTTCTTCTTGTGGGCCAGAGTGTAAAAGGCCCTGGCCATTCAAAACAGATCTGCTGGATGATGCTGTAAGGATACAGTGGTGACAGAGAAATATAATTTCTTCACTGCCACCATTGCCATGGTATAGGTCTTCCAATGTGCTCTAGCCCATGTTCGGTCAGACTCTCTCTGAGACTTCCACTAACATCAGTTTAGTCCCCAACCCATTCATTTCATCACTGCCAAATCCCTAGTAAACCAGAGAGCTTGCTTGGCTCCACTTTGTAGCAGGAGACACTTAGGGAAATTCTCTATGCCAGAGATCAACCAGGGCTTTTACAGGATCACTGCCAAGTCAACAGAAAACTCCTCAAGAGCCATCAGGAATCCATCTGGATCTGTAAGCCGCCTGGAGTAGACCATCTTAATTGCTCCCCCCACCCCACTCTTGCAGAGGCTTTGTGTCCCAGTGAGACTTAAACCCACCAGGTAGTCATCAGTCCATGACAATGGAACTGTAGAAAGTTCCTCCACACCCAGATCACCATCATCTTACCCAGAACTGAAAACCAGATCCAGAGTATGTCCTGGAGCATGGGTGGCACCAGATATTAATTGGGCCAGACTCATGGTTGTCATGGCAGACATGAAGTCCTGAGGTGCTCTTGACAGAGAGGTCTCCACATGGATATTGAATTCCCCCAATATGACAAAGCCCCCAACACTGCTGCTGAGACCAACTCAGCCAGGTCAGGAAGGGAGACTATTGAGCAGCGAGCTGGATATTACACCAACAAAATACCTATTCTGCCCTGACGGTCCACCTTCAAATACACACATTCAAACCCAGCAGACTGTGGGAAAGGACACCTGGTAGGGGAGACGGAACCAACAGACCACGGCCATTCTGCCTCTCAGCTCTTCCCCTCCTCCCCCTGCCTCCACTGTCCTCTAGGGAAAATGCAACAAGGACACTAAGAAGAAATAGCTGTGCAAGGCAGTACTAGGAATGATGTGTCTGGGAGCATCTGGGACAAGTTGCCTTCAATTCAAGCGTCTCTGCAGATGGTCTCAGTGGAGAAAGTTGAGTTCAATTAAGGGAAAGAATCCAGAGAGGATGATGTTGGCTTGGGAAAAAAAGGAGATTCAAAAAGACAAAAAACACAGATTGCAGCTGAGGAGACAAGCCAGAGTCCTTGAAGAACACAAAAGAAGGCACAAGAACAAAATATGGGCTGAAGCACTGTCTGTTGGAAGCAAAAAATTTTAATAACATCTGTTCCCCTTTGAACTTTAAGTCTTATCCTGAGTTCCTTACTCCAACATCATATCAGGTAAATCTCAAATCATCTTTGAGATTGCCACTCATAGTTTTGTATCTCCTCACAATAGAGATGTGAAATTACAGATTCTCAGCCATGTTATTATGAAGGTAACCCAAATCATTTTAATATTTAAGTATGATTCTAAGAATTTAACGTTTGTTGGAAGACAAGAGTAAGCTCTTGGAACATTAGTCATTGTGCCTCAGTATTTTTCCCCCAAAACTGTCAAAGTTCAGATGGAGTATGAGCATGTGATACCATTAAAAGATGGATTAAAAGGTGACAACACATACATGTTTTAGCAGTTTTTTTCTGCTCGATTGCACATTTTTCTTGAAAGGTGGTTTTTTATTCACTGTGCAATGTGATCCATGGAGGACTATGTCTTACGATATGGCCACACACAGAGTAAATTTTTATGATGCTGTCACACTTTCAGCAATCTTCTGTTATGCTAAAAGTGCAATTACCTTTCAGCCAATGTGTTTCACACTTGGAGATCTTGTCATTTTCCCATGCAGTGGGAAAATGGTATTTCTAATTCACTTGAAAATGGAAGAATCCTCTTTAAGTTGTGTTTTTGAGCACTTATTGAAAATTGGCATTAAGATGTCAAGGAAAACTTTTGCATCCGTAACTATCATTAGCAGAGTGGCACAATACAATGAAAATTCTGAGTATTTCACATAGTTTTCCTATGTAAAATACTTAATGAAGTGGGAACCAAAATAGAGCCAAATTATACCTCATATGTACAAGATTAACAATGATAATTGTTTCTTCCTTGCAATGCAACCTCAAAGGGGCACAGTCTATAGCAGAGAAGCTGAATGAGGGAGGTAGTACTTTTTCCTGCCTTACCCCACATCTTTCCCCCTTAAATTCACCTTGGCAGCCCTCTTTCAAGTCAAAGCTCCTGTTTGGTGGGAATTTCAGACAGGGCCTTTACAAGAGCTGCTACCAGACTCTGCAACCTCTTGCTGCGGGATTCTCTTCTAAGTTCTTATTAAGAAGCTGCTGACAGACAAAAACATTCATTACTGAGGAAGGCCTTTGGCTGCCCAGCTGACTTGTTTATTGTTGCTGTGATTGATATAATTTTCTGTCCCTATTGCTTTTATCAGGCAGCTTATCAAAGAGCCAGTGTGGTGTAGTGGTCTGAGCATCAGACTATGGCTCTGGAGACCAGGGTTTGATTCCCTGCTTGGCTATGGAAACCCACTGGATGACTTTGGACATGTCACACACTGTCAGCCCCAGAAGACCCCATGATAGGGTCACCTTCAGGTTGCCATATTTCAGAAATGACCTGAAAGCATACAACAACAACAACAACAGCAGCAGCAGCAGCATAAACATTTGCTCTTATCAGTGTATTATCTGTGCATGGTTTTATGTGTTTTGACTGTTAATTTATATTTTATTTTCTCTTCATTAGCTGCTTTTGGCTCCTTTCAGTAGAAAATGGTGAGACATATTTTCCTAATAAATACAAAGAAGGACAAGTTCAATGGCCTTATGTATACATGTTGTTATTATTTTTTTAAAAAAATTCTCCTTGCTAATACTGTTTATTTATTTGTGTGTTTATTAAATGTATATCCCCCTTTTTTTTTATAGTGAGCTCAGGACAGTTTGCTCAGGACTGTCCTCCTCTTTACTTTATCCTCTCAGCAACCATGGGACACAGGGCAAGTTGAAAGACAGTGAATGGACCAAAGTACCCTAGTGAGTTTCACAGCTCCATGAAGGCAAGAACGTGGATTGTCCAAGTCTTGCACTCTAACAACTACACTATATTAGCATAATGAATGAGTTGTTTCAGCAACAATTTTTAAATAACATTTATGGTGCTGCTATCGTGCTGTTTTACCCTATATAAGCAGCAAGATAGCTCCATTCCTAGTTTAAGTTTGTGTAAGAATACATTTACATAAATGTTCCATATGCCATTCAAATATGTTTTGCAACAATTGTAATCATAAATTTTTAGAAATAAGCACCCGGATGCAATGTGGAGTGTGATTTAATGAAATAACACATTATTTAGGGGAGGGAGGTAGACCTGAGTTTGGCATGTGTTGAAGCCCCTAAGTGTCTTTCTCTACCCATTAGATAGATTTGGGGAAAGAATGAATGCTACTGGGAGGTAAACAACTGGAGGAGCTGCAAGGCAGTGATGTCGGAGATCTCAGGTTCCCTTCTCCCCTGTAAGTGCTAGAGAAGTCTTTCCTAGGGAGCAGTAGGGAAGTGGTGCCCAGCTTGTTTATTTTTTTCTTCTCTAAGCTATGGGGTGAACTAAGTGCTTGGCTTCTGTCTGAACTTGGGCCTCATGTAGCCAAGACTTCATGGCAGCCTGAAGGTAGCAAGGAATGCACAGTCTAATTCCCTTATTTGGAGTAGAGAGGGTTATTTTTCAGCTCTGATGGGGTGGGATGGGGGTCGTTGTTCAAGGAAATGTCTTTCTAGATACCTGGGTGTTTCTATGAATATTCAAGAACTTCCCTCTGGTTTGTGAGTGACCCTATTTTGCTTTCACATTGATTGAAATGTCTCACCCAGCTGCTTTACAGGAGGAGGAGGAGGAGGAGGAGGAGGAGGAGGAGGAGGAGGAGGAGGAGATGACAACAATAGTGGTGGTGGTTGAGGTGATGGAATTTCTCCTCAAAGCAGAAGTTTTGGTAGCCAGGTATTTTGCTGCCTAAGACAAAGGACAAAGACCCTTGCATTTCACATAGAGAGACTGTGTGAACTGGTAGTTGAATATTACTTCCACCCAGAGAATGAGATCCTCTACCTCATCTGAGGGCAGCATGCCAATTAAGGAATATGGCATTGCCAGAGTTTTGTGCAGGATGGCTAGGGAGTACCATGGCTACTTCTCCCTCTCCAGCATCTGCCACTTCAGCTACATGCTTTGCTCTGCCTATACATAGGACCATTCTTGAAGCCCTCGTCCATAATCCGTGTATTTAGGAATAAGATTTTGTGGAAATGATCACTGGATACTTGCTGAATAGATAGGTCTCCACTGTCCCTTCTGACAGCACAGAACACCTTGTCAGGAGGGGTTCCCGAGGAAGTGCTCTACAAGTATGGATAAATGATAGTGCTTTGATCCTGCATAGCATGCACAAGTAGACCAAATTCTACAGTGCTATGTTCAATGAATTCCAGGTCATATAGGCTATATGTCAGAGGAAGAAACTAGCTAAACCACTTCAGAGTATTCCTTGTCTAAGAAAATCCTGTGAAATTTATGGGGTTGACATAACTTGACAAGGGACTTGAAAGTGTGCGCACATACACACACGTTCACATATATCTCCTTTTTCTAGCTGCTGGTCCTCCTTACTAGACTTAACACCATGGTCATTTCATGCATCTGAAAGGGTTTCTGCAAAATCACAGAACTGCGTGGATTTGTCAGTGGCTGTCCCTGTGCTTGCATGAAGACATTGTCCCACTCCTGCTACATGTACAGGCTTCCCTTCTCTTCAGTGTATGGACACTAAAGGCAAGAGTCAGTAGGCTTTGTGAGAAGGGCTAGCAGCACAGTTCCACTGTGCTGTGATTACATGGCGTTCCTTTTTCAAAATTAATACATGAAGCATTTCATATCTGTTCTGCTGGTATGAAAGCTGGTATGAAAGCTTTCCATGGTTTAACAGTATGAGATATTAAATTTTTATACATATGAAAAAAAAAATGTCAAGTATTTTGAGCATTAAATAGCTAATGTTTGAGAGACATTAAATAGATAAGTTTTGAAAGGTTTTATATATATATGTTTACATAATTAGGATTAATATGAAATAAAGAACATTTTGTATTAAATTCAAGATACACTTTTTGGCAGGCAGTTTTAAACTGATAGAGTTAAATAAATTACAGTGACTACCACTTGGTATTAGTCTGAAAGTGTTTTGCAATTAATAATGAACTACACAATACTTTGAGTGATTACAAAATACTGAAAACACCCTGCTTGCTTAGAAAGAGATCCAAATGGGGATTTTTAAGGTTTCCTGAAATAGAATACAGCCCAGGAAGGTTTGAAGCTGGAGGAGGAGTGATTCTGCCACTCCGAGCTTGTCTGCCCAAGCACTGATGACCTTATAGCTTTTACAGAACTTTTGTATGGTGAAAGAAACTTCTTCTGACCTCCAAAGTCTCAGTAGTATAAAGTACCAAAGTGCTATAATTTGTAAAGAGTAGCAGAGCACACATGTGGGGCATCTACACAACAAACTTTTGTCTGGCTTGGGGCTTCTTTTCTTTGCCCACTGTTAACAGGAACCACAGTGAAAGTGAAAGGAGCACTTTTTCTAGTTACCTTATGCTGTACTATCCATCACTGAGTCCAATGATGGAAGTGAAGCAATGTACAGGGCTAGACTGCTTTGCCAAATGTGATCCTGCCCGTTGGCCAGGTTGAGTGAACCTGTGCCTTAGATGAGAAGGATGGGTTTGGTCCATTGGAATATTGCATCCAGAGCAATGCTTAAGTTTTCCCAGTAAGAACTCATGGTAAATTTTCACCCATGTGCGGTGCTATAAAGAATATAAATCCAAGGAGGCAAGTGACATGAGATACTAAGGGCCTTTCCTCACTACACTGTTATAGTGCTATTATTCCACTTTCAACATCCTGTGGAATCCTGGGGTTTGTAGTTTCAGGTGGGGCATTTAGAATTCTCAGCCAGAGAGCTCTTTGGCCTCAGTAAATGACAAACCTCGAAATTCCACAGGATGTTGAAAGTGGAATAATAGCACTATAAGGGTAGTACAGAAAGACCCTAACTCTGGTGATCTGAGAAAAAAAACAGTTATCCCTTCTGAAATATTTTCTGCATAGAAGCTTGTTGACTTTATCAGGTAGAACTTAATGGAAGTCCCTGAAAACATATCAATGGGAGACAGTCTCTTAGTCATGTTAGAGTAAATGTTGGGAAAGTGTGTCAGAATTCTGGAGACTGCAATAAAAAGAGAGAATACAGGGAATTGCCTACTGTATTATATAGATATCTTTTTCTTTTAGATTCCTAACTGACTTTGTCCTGAATTAGAAAGGATGTTGTTTGAGAATAACTAGTCTCTAGTGAACTAAAAGTGACACATAAATTATAACTTTTGATAAAGTAAGATATACAAAGACATATTTGGTCATAAAAGTTCATAAATAATAGTTCCCAGGAGGTTTTTCATAAGTGATTTCATTGATAATGTCAGACTATGTATACATACACACACAGCTGTCTTAGGGGATTTGGCTTTGGAATATATGTAATTTTTTTTAATTGAGAGCCAGTCTATAAAGAGCCGTATTTCATTAATACATATCAAAATTAACTTATTATTCAAGATAAAGATCTTCAATATAGAATTAACTGAAAAGAACTGCTCCATGTGCTAGAGTCCTTAAAAATGACAACAAGTAACGCGTAGAGCTTTATAGATAGGATAGGAAATTATACACAACAGTGAAATGACAGATATATAAGATATATACTTCTTTGTGTCTGTGCCTGAAATATCTATGCAGTACATCGTTAACAGTACACAACTGTGACACATAATTTGTACAACTCAAAGAGTATGTTTTGCATGGCACCATTTTCAGTAACCTGAATTTATCATTCAGAATATATAATCTCTGCAACCCACACATCACTTTGCATAAGGCAGCACTGGGTCTCCCATTTGTTTACACAGCAGATAGTGAAGATTTCAGAAGGACAAAGAATGAGCACTTGTTTGCAGTGCAATAGTTCATGCCATAATAGATTGTTCTAGCAAGATGACTCTCGGGTGCTGGAAGGTGAGAAAATGGCTATGAAGAATAGAGGTTAGATATCTGCCACCTGGTAATAGAGTCATGCTTTAAGCAGGCAGACCTTAAAAAGAGGTTGTACCTAATCGGGATTTAACTGGCTATTATTATCCCACTGTGACACTCTTGAATTACTTTGACAGTTAAATGAAGAGACTGTACAGGGTTATCCTATTACCTTGTTTACATTATCTGGGTGCTTCACATTTTAAGGGCATTATAAGCTGATCTTGCTGTCACTAACTACTATAACTAGTGTTAGGGAGAAGCAAAAAGCAGTGGCTTTATTATCTGGCCCACACCATGTTTTAAAATAATGAGGTGAACTGCAGATAATTTTGACATGAAGTAGTACAGTATAATTCTTTCTGAGTTTCAGCTTGTAATCATGACATCCATATGTGTCTTGGGTTCAGTCTTTGCCTGGACTGGAGAATTTGCAAAATTGTTGGACAGTGTAAGATTTATTTATTTATATATATATATATGTATGTATGTATGTATGTATGTATGTATGTATGTATGAATGACTGAGGTAGTGTTCACTATGTATTGCATATTTTTGCATTATAAATTAGCTTGAATGTTCTACTATTAAAAACAGATGACAGTACATAATTGAAGCATTAGTGTGTGCGTGTGCAAGAGAGGGATATAGATAGAAAATAATCTGAAAAATAATGCTGCCAAGTCTGCCTATATACCCATTTTTCCCTAGCTATTCCTTCTTTAGCATCTTCTCCTCTCACACTCCCCTTACCTCCCCCAGCTCCAAATGGTTTTTTCAACTCACCAGATTTAAGAAGTGTTTGCTGATCATCACAGGGAGTAACTAAAGAGGAACAGCTGGTAAAATCTGGTTATTTATTGCTTGCACGCACATACATCACATCACTGGATTGTGGCCATATAGTATATATGGCTTGTGAATATTATCTCTTACTCTGGGCTTCTTTTAACTGCTAAAATCTAACATTTAGCACTGTTCTTTTAAGGCAGCATCAGTGAGTATAATGGAAAGTAATAAGTGCACTCGGCCAAAAATGCACATGCATAATATATCAGTATGTGCTACCATTAATTTTATTGTTCTCAGCATCGGTTATAAACTTTTGTGAATTCTTCTTTGCAGATTTGGGGCTGAGCTATTTTCTGGAATACTTAAATTAAAGTAAAACATGCTTACTAGAGTCATTCTGAAATTCTGGAGAACTCAGTCAAATGGCAAGATCCATCTTCCCTCCTTTCCTGTCCTCCCCCCACTCCACCACGACTGATCGAGCTGCATACAGAAGAGATTTCCGAAGCCTTTCCCTGGGAACTTCTCTTTCTCTTTCCTCAGCTTGCCCTTGGCTATGTATTCTGCAGCAGCTGGCCTCACTTTCAACAGGATTCCTGTGCTTGCCTCCCATGTACACATCCAGCTGCCCCTCCTCCTCTCCAGGGCCCTGCCTACAATGTTCTTGTGTTCGTCTGACTGTGGGCAAGTTGAGAAGGGGGATGAGGAGAGAGCTGTACCCTGACCTCCTTCCACACATGAAGCTGAGCCCCTAAGGCATGGCTTGTGCTCATGATTTTATGCTTTAATTTGAAAACATGAGTGTAATGTACTTTGAAATCTATGAAAAGAGTAAGGAATGTTGAACTGATTTCAAACATTCAAGCTATAATTGACAGTAACCTTTTTCATTTTGTTCTTATAGTTCAAGAGCTTCAGAAATTGTTCTGGTTTGTTTTATGAGTGATCTGGAGTCCAATCTGAACCCAATAGAGTGGTGAAATTAATGATACAGTAAACATTAAAATTAGTTTTCCCAAATTAAATTATTTTAGCTGTACAGTCCTGTGACTACACTTGCAATTGTTGTTGTTGTTGTTGTTAACTGCCACCAAGTTGACTTCAACTTATGGCGACTCTATGGATGAGAGATCTCCAAGTCATCCTCTCATCAGCCTAAAGTCTTGCAGATTCAGGGATGTGTCTTCCATGATTGTCTATCTATCTGCAGTGTGGTCTTCCTCTTTTCCTATTGACTTCTAACTTAGCAAGCATTACTGTCTTTTCTAGTGAGTTAAGTCTTTTTATGATAAGGCCAAATCCCCATTCATCACCCTAACATCCTATAGTTGGCCACGGTCAGCTAGACTCAGATATGGATGAGAACTGGCATCTGAATATATATTCTTTTTAACTACATAGGGAATAGTACATACAAAGAGCACCTGTGTATCAGCTTAGTTCACTACTAGGGCAGAGCATGCATAGCTGCCACTATGGCCATTTCCGCACTAGATTGTTACAGTGCTATTATTCCCATTTCAACATCCTACATAATCCTGGGGTTTGCCTTTGAGGCCCCTCCCTAAACTTCAAACCCCAGGATTCCATAGGATGTTGAAAGGGGAATAATAGCATATAACAATCTAGTGCGGAAATGGCCTTTGTATATAGCCAGGGGGATTAGCTCATCACACATCCCACTCATTCTTCTCCCCCTGACTGATAATGAATGATGTCTCATATTGGTTCAGCCAATATTCTTTTTTAAAAAATTAGCATCTCTCTGTATTCTTCTTTTTGTGGTTTGTGGACATGTAGATTCAAGACAGGTATCATCTGTGGTTCCAATAAATTTCATGGTAAGAGTAGGATATAAGAGTTCTCACTGTGTTTTCAGTCGTGCTCTCCGGGAGGTGTTTCAACTGGATGTCTTGGCACCTGGATTCATTTTCTGCAGCTTGGGAATACAGCAGGACAAAGGGGTGGCTCCCTGGTCATGTTGATGTATTTTCTTTTAATATTGCTGTTCTTCTGTGCCATCTCTTATCTTCTCCCAAGCTCCGATTGATGAAGGGCTATGCACATGTCCTGAAATGCTTTGCCAGGATGGATGCTTTGTTGTCCCATTGTGCTAGCAGAGATGTCTTTGTTTCTAATACCTTTGATGTTCCAAAGCATAGCAAGGAAACTGGTTTAAAGACTACAGCCCATCCATATAATCATCTATATTTAAATCGCATTTCCACTCTAAAAGATTATGCACAAGGTACTCTGTATAAGGTTGCAGTTCTGCATTTGACAGTAAGCAGAAAGAAGATTGTTATGCATTGGGGGTTTTCTTGTCTCAGGTTCACTGTTTGTCCCTCATACAGCACAATTGTACATTATAAAAATTAAATGGGGCTTGCTCCCAAATAAGTATGTTTTGAACTACAGTTTTAAATGCAATAATTTAAGACATGCTTAGTATATAGTTTTTCCAGACTCACACGTTTCTAGACTACATTTTGTCATGTACTTTTTAGTTCTGTTTTTGGCATGGATTTGTTACTTTAACTGAGTTTTAGAGTTGTAATTAAATTACCAATATTTAAAGCAAACATATTTAGAATTATCTTTGGTCAGATTTGTTTAAGGAAATATTTTCCTATACTGAAAATGGTGTTATGAAATTTCTGTTTTCAGGTTAAATGCAAAGCATCCTATACTAATTTTTCAAAATATATGTGGCCTCATTCCCATTCTAGTAGGCATGATGTGTTTTATACTTGATCCATCCTGATTTTGTTTCTTACCCAGTTTAATTCGATTTTTTTTATCTGAGTAGGCCTATTACTCCTGTTCGCTTCTTTACAATTTGGTTTCAGATTATTTCTGATTTCTCCAATAGCTGTAACAACAAATCATACTGATTATGATGAACCATTTTACATTTGAGCATTTGAGTAGCAATACTGAGTTTTGCTTCATTTAAGAGCAACAAGCTTGTTCTGTCTTACACAAATATTAGTTGACAAATTTTTAAAAATTAGATTAAGTTTAACTAAGAAGTTACAAGTTGCTAAGGGAAATAATAATTATATGACAAAGAAAAAATTCCAACAGGGCCCTGAGTTAAACAGAAGCTTGTGGATGTGCCATGCTGCAAGTGAATGTCTGTTCCTGACCTGAGACACAGACCAAGATCTTATATGAAGCTGGGCTGAAATAATACCTATACAGTTTTTTGTCCTTCCTCTACCCCAGCAGCTGTCAAACCCATGGAGAGGTCCCTGCTGCTACTGCTTACTGGTGGAAAGTGGACAGAGAAAAGCGATCCCATCTGGGAAGCAGCAGCAGCTGGTCTCAACTTGCAAAGGGAAAGACAAAAGGATATGTCCTCCTTTTCCTTCCATTGGGAGCCCAGAGTAGCTGTATCTTCCTTATAGAAATTGCCTCCCCTGCTGGGGTGGTAGAGTACAAAGGGCTGGGGGACAGCTTCCTGTGCCCTATCCAAAAAGAGAAGTGTGTGTGTATAAGCCACACTTGCATGCACATATGTCATTAAACAGGATACCATCCAGAGTCTAACATTCATACTTGAGCTTATGAACTATTTTGCCAAAGAGGCAAAGTCCATAAACATACAACTGGGAAACTGTATAGTAGCAGTAGAATCATGGAGTTGGAAGAGACCCCAGGAGCCATCGAATCCAATCCTCTGCTATGCAGGAACACCCATCAAAGCATTCCCAACAGATGGCCATCCAGCCTCTGCTTAAAAACCTCCAAAGAAGGAGACTCCACCACATTCCAAGGCAGCATATTCCACTGCCAGACAGCTCTGACCATCAGGAAGTTCTTCCTGAGATTCAAGTGGAATCTCCTTTCCTGCAGCGTGAATCCATTGCTCCTTGTCCTACTCTCTGGAGTAGCAGAAAACAAGCCCGCTCCCTCCTCGACATGATATCTCTTCAAAAAAGGGATTACATACCATTGTGTCCCCCTCCCAGATCAAATGCTCATGAAAAATGACATTCAGATCAATGTAGCAACTATTGGTCCCAACTGTTTTAAAACTGCAGGATTCAGAAAACATGAATTACACTTTTCCATTTGAATGGTGATGGCAAGGTTTGATTGAAGTTTGAGAGTATAATTGGCTAGTACTTTTTGTACAGGAACGTCAAAGAGCATGGTGAGCTTATTCTCTTAGTCCAGACATTGTGGAGAATTGTAGTGAATGGCAGTACAAAATGTAGCCCAGGTTTCCTTATAATTGAGCATAAAGTGAGGAATTCTGCTATCCAGGAGTGCCAGCAGATGAGTAGAACAACTCGGATTATATAAAGTCAATAAAAGCACGCACCTGTGAAAGCATAAACTAAGAAAGTCTGAGATTTTCATGAAATAACTTTGTGATGTAAAGTTACTATGGAGGATCTTTGTAACGTGGTCTGATAGAGATTACAGATGAGTAGGACTGTTAACCTTCACAGTCATTTAGCAAGATCATTTGTGGTAGTCAGCAAAATAAAACTGCCACTGAATTGTCAGTTTTAGCAACAACAACAAAAAGTTAGCTTTTCTTCCTCCTTAATCAAATCTTAAGTATTTTAGTTTTACCAAGACTGAAACATCATTGCCCATTATATCATAAACCACAGCCCCAGAAAGCAGCAAAAATACATTAGCAAATCAATTAACTTCTATAATCAGAAGAAAAACATAACAAATATTGTATTGGCCTTTCACTCAGATTTAAAGAAGAAAGGAACAAAGCAACACATTTGTTTTCTGCCATTGAGATGTGACTAATAGCTAATATCCTTTTATTGCCTTCTCCATTCTTATTCCTGAGAGTTCAGCTCTGGCTGAGAGAGAAAGTAATATGAAGCGAGTGCAGTGAATGCCAGAACTACTAGTTCATTCCTTGGCTAAAGTGCAGAGACACTCAGCACCTTGTCTCTTTTAAAGTCAGGTCTAGCTTTGAACTGAGATGCACATAGATCTCATGACTTGTGCCGTCTGGGCTCTCTGGCTTTTGAACTTTACTGTTTGAATTGGCAGCAGAGTACCACAAGGTCTGTTAAGTAAATCTCAACTGCATTAGCAGCCAGTCTTTTGTAACTGCAGTTTAGTATAAATGTGAAGTTCAGACTCTTAAGGATAGAAAGTTGTGTATGATATTTATTAATGGATTGCTCATTCTGTGCACCAAGATTTCCTTTACAAAATGTGAACAATCTGTTTTCCAGACAACTAGGCCTATCAGTTGCTACTCATAAAACAAAAGAATATTGTACATGTATACAGGGTCAACCTGGTGGAAATAGCCATTTATATCATCTGTTACTAGCTGAGACAGAAAGGAAACCTAGCAGTCAAAGATGTTTCTGTGTATTTTTATGTTCTCTAGATTTTCCCAAGTGTTTTGAGGTCCTTGGTGCTTTAGATACAATAACACTGCATTCAGATGCTTACATCCAGTTGTTCCTCCTAAATAGGGTCTAGCCATTGAATTAAATGGAACTTAGAGAGTTAACGCTTACTAAAAATATACTCTAATTCTAATTAAAATCTGTAAACAAATATGGATAATTAAATAAAGGCCCACAGACTGGAAACACTCAACATACATTGCAATCCTCAACAAAGGGGACACCAGGGATTGCAGTAACTGTTGGACCTTTGTATTAATTTCCCCATGCAAGCAAAGTGATGTTTAAAATTCTACAACAAACACTATATATGGAACAAGAAATGTCGCACGTCCAAGCTGGGTTCAGGAAAGGAAGAGGCACTTTGGGTCATATTACAAACATACATTGGATAATGGTGTGCCCTAAAGAATTTTAGAAGAAAACCAGCCTATGCTTTTTAGATTATAGCAAAGCTTTTGATTGTATCGATCATGAAAAGCTTTGGGAATAGAGGGTGCCACAACAGTTGATTGTCTTGATGCTGTATTCAAGACAAGAAGCTACCATAGAAGCAAAATATGGAGAAAGGGAATGGTTCCCAATTCACAGGGGGGTCAGGAAAGGCTGCGTTTTATCACTGTTTCTGTTTAACTTTTATGCTGAACATACCATATGTAGAGCAGGATTACACTTGCTCTTGGAGGAAGGAGGCATGAGAATTGAAGGAAGGAACACCAACAGTTTAAGATACACAGATGACACCATACTAGCAGAAACCAGCAAAGGCTTAGAGGAAATCAAGCACTGTAAAGTCAGGTTTACAGTTGAACATTAGAAAAACAAAAATAATGACCACAGAAGATTTACATAACTTTAAAGGAGATAATAAATACATTAAGATAATTCAAGATTTTCCATACCTTGGCTCAGTCATTAATCAGAATGGAGACTGCAGTCAAGAAACCCAAAGAAGACTATGACTTTGAAGGGCAGCTATGAAGGAACTAGAAAAGACCCTGAAGTGTCAAGATATATAATCGAATACTAAAGTTAGGATTGTTCTCTTGGTATGGTTGTGAAAGCTGGAAGGTGAAGAAAGCTGATAGAAGAAAATCAACTCATTTGAAATGTGGTGATAGAGAAGAGTTCTACAGATCCTGATGACTGCTAAAAAGACAAATAAATGTGCCCCAGAGTAAATCAAGCTTGAACAGTTCCTAGAAGCCAGGATGACTAAACTGAGGCTGTCATACTTTGGACATATTATGAAAAGATATGATTCACTAGAAAAGTTAATGTTTGGTAAGGTAGAAAGCAGTAGGAAAAGAGGAAGACTGCATTACAGATGGATAGACTCAATCAAGGAAGCAGCATCCCTGAATTTGCCAGATCTGAGCAGGAACGTTGATGATAGGGTGACTTGTAGGGCTCTCATAAGGTCACCAGAAATCAAAGTTGACTTGACAGCAGTTAACAACAACAAATTTAGCACATAAGTCTGATCAGTTCAGTGGGACCACTTTAGTTGGAACACATGCTGGAGGTAGGCCAATGTCTTTGTAATATAATTGCTCTGTATGCAAATATACTGGGAGCAGGTCTCCTGACTCTTGCATCAGATCCCAGTGAGTTAGTGCAACAAGATTTCTTTCCTGGAAATAAGTCGCATTCAGCTCAATGTGGTGTATTTTTAAGTAGGCATTGCATAAGATTGATTTGTAAGTTGTTTTTGTGAGGTCTCCAGTTCCAGCCAGGCAACATGATAATGGCCTAAGTGTAGGCAAAAACTAAGCAACAGAACCATGCACAGGCCATTTAAATTCTTTAGCTAAAACTACTGGTAAAAATAAGAGGTCCTTGCACACTAATGACCACTGCTATGAAATATGGGGCCATTTCCGCACTAGACTGTTATAGCCAGTGACCCCTCCCGAAAGTGTAAACCCCAGGATTCCATAGGATGTTGCAAGTGGAACAATAGCGCTATAACAGTCTAGTGCAGAAACAGCCATGGAGATTTTGACCCATACTCAGAACAGTGTCTTTATCAAACATTCCAAATGGGGATTGGCAGTAATTTTTTTGCTTGTTGTTCTCTGTTTTTTAGTAGCTGAGACATGGAGAAGTAAAGCTTTTCCAATCATGTGTATTTGTTCAAGGAAAAAACTTTATTCACTAAGTTTGTATACATCAAGTTGCTATTTTAGGAACAGAAAAAGGACCAGTCATACAGCATGTGTGCATACTGAATTGAAGAACACAAGAGAAACACTGTATAAAAATTTAAACAACATTGAAGTCTTACCAAAGGTTTACAACAGGGAATGAGAAGAAGAAAAGTAAAGGGGAAAATCAAACTTGTAATGGGAATAATACATCTTGGTATGCATTATAGAAATAAACTATGAAAAAACATTTTAAGTCCAACTGAAATAAATGTTACTTAGCAGTGATTAACCTTGGGTGACTCAAACCTCAAGGACATGAATCATGTGAGATTCTAAAAATGAACTAGCTTTCTCAGAAGTGCATGATGGCTATGTATCACTGCCCACAATTGTGGATCAATTTACCTAGCCTTCTGAATTCTACTGAAAATGTAGGAAAATACTAAGAGTTTTTCAAGGTCTAAAAATGAAAGGCAGTGTCAGTGGTCTGGGGCCAGTCTTTTCCTATTCATTCAGTGGTTGCAGATTCAAATTCTAAAGAAATCTCATTGTCGATCCTTCCCACTTGCTAAGATCAAGAAACGCTACTGCTGAAACCAGATAGGGGCATGAGGCTGCGTTTTCCTCACCACCGTTTTCCTCACAGTTTTCCTCACCACACAGCCTAAGAACTACATGCTCAGTCATGCTTTCCTTCAAACAGGAGGGCACCAGGAGTCTCGATTCTGAAAAGGGTACAGATAGCCAAGTGGGGAAGAACATCATACTTTAGAGGAAAGGTTTTATAGCATGGGATAGAGAATATGATCAGCATGCTTATGTCTCTTGTTCAGTTCCTAATATTCTGCATAAAGGAACTCAAGCAGTAATGCTAAGAAATATCTGTTTACTGCAAGCAAAGTGGACAATATTGGACTGGATGGACTAATGACATCATTCTCCACTAAGCAGATATATGGATATTTTATGAGCTGATTGTAAGCAGAATTTGGATTCTGTGTATCGCCCTCATCCCTTTGTTTCACTGCTAAACCTCAACCGTATCCCTGTTCTGAAAGGAAACTGCTGTTGGCCTCTTAAAAATTTTATGACTACTGTAGAGATCTTTCCTAGATACATGGCATGCAAGCTGAACCATTCAGTGGAAGGCAGGGCTATTGCTGATCCCTCTCACATTTTCCTAATTTACATTAGAGGAGAGCTGGCATCTCTGCATAAATTAATATTACATCAATACATTTCTGCCTTTAAAAGTGATTTAGACAAATCCATGGATGCCATAACTAACAATAGTGACAACTGGGGAATTCTGTGTCAACAGAATGGTGATTCTGCCCTGGGTTTTAGCAGACTTAGGTGCTGTAGTTTTAAAGGAGCTAACTGAGGTGCTGAATGCTGGCCCCCAAATAGGTTTAGGGCCTTGGAGAACCCTTTAAATGTTTGCCTTAACATCCAAATTCTGAGTATTGACCTCATCTGTTTCACTACTGCAGCTCAATCTGATCCTAGTTCTGTGAGAAAAGTTCTATTGGCCATTAAGGTATTTATCAATACCATAGGATGCTTTCACATATGTATGACATGTAACTACATTCTAGAATGCTGTAGTTTTAATGGAAATAACCAAAGTGCTGCATTATGTCTACAAAATACATTCAGCATCTTGGATACCTTCTTTGACATTTGCACTAAAATCCAGCGTAAAATCACTGTCCCCACCCCTTGCATGGAAGACCTTAGCTACCACTGAGTATAGATGCCTAAAGTTTGTAAAAGCTGCTTTGTAGGCTATATGTCCTACAACTGAACAGCCACCTGGCCAGGGGGGTCTGAGAGATTTAGTTCAAAAAAATAAATTTATCAAGCTTTAAAATGGCTGTTAGCTAGGACAGTGCAATGTAACAGCCTTATCAAGAGGCAAATTGAATCATATAATAAAGCTGTTTTGACTGCTTAGAGGCCTTTTACAGTTTGGCCTATGAGAGACCAGTTAAAGCCAGGATGGTTATGTAGAACATATAACTCCTTTGCTACAACAGTTCTAGTGACTATTGTCTGAGTTCTGGGCAGAACTCAAGGTGCTGGCTATGACCTATAAAACCCTCTGTTTGGCTCAAATCCAAGTTATCTGTAGGGTTGTTCTGCAGTAGCTGGTAGATCTAAAAATCTAGTGCCAGTTTTACAGCTGCTCCAAGTTGAATGTGAGCTTTCCTGCTACTGAACCTCTTCTCATGAATAGGATCACACACCTGAGTACAAGCGCTCTTGAACAACCCTAATAGCTGCAGGAGGAGTGGCAGTAAAACCTCTCTTCCTCAGGAATGGATCCACTGACTGCCTGAGAATTCTACCCACATATGTGCCTGTCCAAGCTCTGAAATCTTGGGGGAAGCTTTTTTTCCACTTGCAACACCCTCAGAGGCACACCTGGTGGAAACATAAGAGAGAGTCTTTTCCACAGCTGCTTCCAGAATCCAGAACTTCTTTCCTAGGGAGACTACGCTGTCTCCTGCCTTGGAACCTTTCTGCACTACACTGTTATAGTGCTCTTATTCCACTTTCAACATCCTGTGGAATTCTGGAATTTGTAGTTCACTGAGGCCAAAGAACTCTCTGGCTGAGAATTCTAAAGGCTCCTCCTTAAACTGCAAACCTCAGGATTCCATAGAATAACAGTGGAATAACAGCGCTGTAACAGTGTAGTGCAGAAGGGCCCTTGTTGTCTTCCCATCAGCAGATGAACACATTTTTCTTTTGCAGACTGTTTTACAAGGCAAAGGCTTGTATATTACTTTTTGTCCAAAGTCCAAAGATTTACACCAGATTTACACCAGAGTATACAGTCCAAAAATAGTTTTATTGACAGCTACAATCCAACACTGGGTTTGGACCCACTTCTTCAAAGACCTCATTACATCATGGGCCTGAGGTATATCTGTTTATTTCCACCCCAAGTAGCGTCTTACTTAACTTGAAATCTACCCAAGTGTATCTTCTTTTACTCAGTCTTTGCTTGCTTCCTCTAGTGAAATAAAAGAAATTCCTAAGCAAGCAGCCCCAGCCCCACCCCCATTGTGTTTCCCACCTTCACTTGAAAAAGTCCCACTGTGTTTATCCAGCAAAGTAGAGTCCATAGAGGGTCAGCTACATAAAAATTTGCCTGATCTAGGGATGGATCTGAATGCTGCCTTATCATCTGATGCATTCTTGAGATGGCCAGTAGTATCTCCTGACCCAGCAGTCTAGGGTGGGGTTGAGTGGGTAGGAGTTTCTGAACAGTTTAATGGCAATGCCATGCTGGCTATTTCTGCTTCCCACTCCATCTGTCCCAGCTTAAACTCTTATCCAGCTTTTACAAGGTTGCTTGTTATGGCTGTGTCTTCTCTTGGCTGCATCAGACGATCCTACTTGGGCTAGCCAATTGAGTTGCTTTCTATCTTTGCAAACTTGACTGTCTCTGCTGGTTCCGCATGTATAGCCCAAATTACTTTCTCTCCTTCAGGGCTTCCTCAACAGGTTCTAGCTCTGTATGTCCCCCCCACCATCTTACAACTCATATATGTTTTTAATTTGGAAGTCTCTTTGAACCCCAGTTTTGGGGGAAACGTTGGGTATAAAGAAACAAAATGCAATATAAGGAACAGCTATCTCTATCCTATTTGGACCTTCGGAAGCATCTGATTGTCCCTTGGTAGAGACAGAATGGTTGTCTGATTGGGTGCTTGTTTGACCATAGGCAGCTTTGTGTCCTGCTTTGCAAGCAAGGACTATTCCTTATGGTGTTGTGGAAAAGTCCCTTTGCCAGAGCAACTACAGGAACAGCAAAGGGATTCAGAAACTCATCTTAGCTGTTAACTCAGCTTGGGTTTAACCACTTTAGACCTAGCTGGCTTCACTGGAACTTAATCCATATTGGCTTAAATCCATTTATTTTGATTATCTAGTTTGTGCATGTGGTCCTTAAAACACTTAACTACCATCCTTGGTATCACACAAATTCTGGATTCTGAATGTCTCTGTACATTTAAATGTTGATGGGCAACTTCATCTTAGTGTGTCTGATGGCATCAGTGTGATAAGTTTTAAAGATAAATATTACTTTCAGGTCTGCGTTCATATATTGTCTTTACCTGTAAGCAGTGGCTTGGATTGGTTGCCTGGATCATTGAGATCTATCTGCTATGCTTACATTTGCTGCAGTGCCCCATATTCTAATCAAAGTCTACCTTGGGCTATAGATAGTGGGGGGGTTTTTTACTGTTAGAGGGTTAATGAACAGGAACCTAGATTGAGTTAGTCTTATGGCTGCTTCTTCTGTGTGGGTTTAGTTTTGTTTGTTCAGAGCAGTAAGCTAATTTATTTAAAAAGCAGACTCATTATTTTCCAAAAATCTGTGTTCTCGTAAGAAACAGGAACTATGGAAATTGTTCTGTGAACTTTACAAGATTTTCTTCCTTTAATGGTGAAATGTTCTTGAATAAGTATATGCCAAGAGTGGATATACACTACCTCATATGACTCCTTCCTGTCCTTCAACTTATCCTATTTTAATGATTCCTCTCTGTTGTCAGACAGCCCTATCCATAATGAATGTTTCCAATTCCCACAATTTTATGGGGAGTATCCTGGCATTTCAAATGCATAGCCTGATTCTGCACTGTGTGTCTGTTTATTATCTGGTATTTTCAAGGAGACTCTCTTTATAAAGATAGTGGTGATTATTCTGCTTAAGCAATGTATGTGGACATGTATCATAGATAACGCAGAAAAACCTTATAAAGAGATGAGTCTATGCCAATGAGTTAGGAGCCCATATTGTGGATAAAATATCCTCTCTTGTCATACCTACCCTTTACAAGGCAGTTTCTGTGGACCTGAAGCTAAAGTATAACTTCTGCAGTCTGATGGTGTCATACAGATTTGTTTTATTTCAATGCGGCTGCTGGCAGAAGATATTGAAAATGACATGAACAAAGCCTGGTGTGTCAGAGAACCTGAATCACAGCTGATGCCATTAGTACTCAAGCTTCTGCAGTTCCTTCCAGCAGGGATGGAAACACACCAGCATATGGTCACTTGCCAGGTCTGCTGCTGAGCTTCATAGATGCAGAAAATTACATTCATAAAAGTTCAAACTACTTATACACAACACCCAAGCTTTTCTGTGATGCTGTTGTTTACATGGAAGTTAAATACAATGATGTTGAAAGAATGTTCCATGCTCAGCCTTTGAATTAAAGGCCAAACTAGATTTTAAATTATGTGCTTTTAACTTGCAAGTTTTAAAGAAAGGAAAGGGCGTTCAGATGCAAAGTCATTTCACAAAATGTAAATATATTTAAATACATAGATGCATTTAGAATCAACTCTAGCTTGAATTTAAGTCTAACCAGGTTTTGCTGGTTTGCCCATTGACAATAGCTAGGTATTTCCCTGTGGGTCATGACTGCTATCAAGCATAGAGTTAGATCTAATGATATAATTCAGTGGATGGAACTGCTTCCATCAGTGGAACCATCAGGAGGGGATTACACCAACACCACAGTCCTAACCTGGTTCAATATTTCTGCACATGCTATTTTGGGGTTTGTTTGTTTTTTAAAAAATCAGTTCCACAATACCAAGTTACATATCAAATATCCCGTTTATTTTGGCCCTTAGTGAAGGCTTTAAAGCTGAGGAAGTTTAAAGTGTTGTTAATCAGAGTTTTGCCATTTGGAAGTAATTTTAAAAGCTCTTTTTTGGAAGTTATAGCATTCTCTTATATATTGTCTGAGGAGAGAACTGAAGATTGGACTGCAGGCTGGGCAGTGAGGGAAGCTCATCACCCACACCATCCATGACCAAGGTTACTAGGCCGAATAAGACAACTCCATTTTGCTTGAGCTCCAGTAGTGGGTGAAAAGCCCCCTCTCTAATTCTGACTGTCACTGCTTTGGCCTCACAGAGAGAGAAGGAGAAGCACACACAAGTCCATTGTGACATGGCCACAGCAACAAATGAAAGGCCCAGCTCCCATTATTTTGGACTCACAGGGAACAAAGAATAGTCCATATCTTCTAGACTTAATCCCCTCCCCCTGCCAATCGCCATTCCTTATATATCTTATTTAGATTATGAGCCTGAGGGCAGGGAACTATCAAATTAATGAGTTGTTAGCTGCCCTCAAAGTCTTTTTGGCTGAATAGTGGAGCATAAATACTCTTAAGTAAACAAATAAAGGAGCACGCAAGCAAGCATTTCTCCGCAGTTCATCTCATCTAGGAAAAGTAAATGCAGTTTTGATGGATGAGTTTTGGTTTGTTCAGCATGATGATATAGGCAAGTTGCTTGGAGAAGTGAGGCCCGCTGTTTGTCTGCCAGTCCCATGTCCATCCTGGCTGATCAGAACTGTCAAAGGAAGGCTGGCCAACTAGGTGGTGGAAGTTCTAAGTGCTTCTTTGAAAGAGGGCTATGTTTTAACCCCTCTAAAATATTGTTTTAAGACCTCTGTTGAAGAAATCTTCATTGGTCACCATTTCCCTTAGTAGTTATTGCCATTTTCTAATCTTCCCTTCTTAAGTAAGAGTACATTGTGGCAACACAACAAGTTACTTTGATCAAACTGATAACCTGAATCTGTTCCGATCTGAGTTCAGATCTGGTAATGGGACAAAAGCAGCCTTGGTCACTTTGGTGGATGAGATGCTCTAGAAGGTGGACACAGGGAGTACTTTTCTGTTGATTCTGCTGGAATTCTCAGAAGCATTTGATACCACTGATCATTGTGTTCTTTGGGACTATTTGACCTGTATGTGACTTAGGAGCATTACTTTGCAGAGATTCCAGTCTTTTTTAGTCTAACATTGTCAGAAGGTAATGTTCAGGGACTGTTGTTCAACCTTTTGACCATTAGCCAGTCATGTTCCACAGCACTCAATACTGTCTCCTATGCTTTTTAATATGTACATTGGGCAAAGTCATCTGGAGTTTTGGTGTTAGATTTCATCAGTATGTTGATGATACCCAGCTCTGTCTGTGTTTTACAACTGTTGCCATGGATGCTGTGGAAGTCCTGAATTGTTGTCTGTGAAAGAACTAGATGCAAGTGAATAAACCAAGGCTCAATCCAGACAAGACAGAAGTGCTCTTGGTCAGTAGCAAAGCTAATCTGGGCTTGAGCTCACAGCTAGATGAGATTGCACACACTCTGAAAGATCAGGTTTAGAGTTTGAGGATGCTTTTGGACCCAAGTAAAGTTGGATCCTTGATCAACCATCATGGCCTGTTAATCTTTTCTGGGAGCAGCTGGTAGAAGTAATTCTAGTACAGACCCAAGGCTGCTCTTGGAAGGCCAGGTGGCTGCAGTGGCCAAGTGTGCCTTTGCCCAGTTTTAGCAGGTGCTCCAGCTGAACCCTTTTTTGCAGAATATAGACCTGGTCAAAGTGGTTTATGCTTTAGTTACTTCCTATGTACCCTACATAGAACTGCCATAGAAAAGTGTTCAGAAGCTACACCTAGTACAAAATGCAACAGCCAGACTGGTGTTGGGTGTGTATAATACCAGTCATACAAAAACTGCATTAGCTTCTACTGTGTTTCAGAGTTCAATTCAGAGTGCTGATTTTTACTTACAAAGTCCTAAATGGCTTGAGGGCAGGGTAGCTAAGGGACCACCTCCTCCTATATCAGCTTGCCTAATCATTGAGAGTGTCAATGGAGGTCCTGTTGCATGTCTCCATATCTCATGGGGCTAGGTTGGTGGGCACACATGACAGGGCTTTCTCTGTAGCAGCACCTTGACTGTGGAACTCCCTGCCAGTGGAAGTTAGACAAGCCCCATCTGTTTTGAGCTTCCATCAGGTAGCTAAAGTAGTGTTACTCTGCATAGCCAGTTCTGAAACTGGTCTGTTTATTTTAGTTGTTATTTTCAAATTATTTTTAAGGACTAGTTTCAGTTTGTTTTAAAAACTTTTTAGAGTATTTTAATTTGTTTTTAAAGTTTTTAATCTCTGTATGGTTTTAAATGTTTTTACTGTTGTGTACCAGCTCAGGGCCTCTAGTGGGCTGGGAAACATTATATTAATATTTTAAATAACTAACTAAAGTGTACATACTGGCATTACTACCAGGGAATGGTTAGAAATAGTTCCCCTTGAAGCTCAATCTTTCTAAGTGTATACAGGAAGTGTCTACCCAAGGCTGAAAGTTTTAGAAAACAGAACTAGGTCTGAAACTATGGTAGAGAAAATAAGTTTTAATAATATATAATTTAATTAAATATGATTTATAATATATAATACATATATAATAGACTTTTGACTTATTGTAGTGTGATGAATTTCACAGCTGGACATCTGTGGTCTGTTCTTTAACTATAGTAGCAAAACATGGTGCTTGGCAAAAACTCAGAAGTCCAACATAATGTTACATCATTTACTCATTATATAATGGGAGGAATAAGAAATGAAATATAGTCTACATCTGCCTATCTGTTGTATCTTGGAACAGAATGTAAAACTGGAGGCCTGTGATTCAACTGCACATTGAGCTTGTTTACTTCTGTTCTACACCTGGAGTAGTAATTTACCCCTATATGTAATAATCACAGTGGGACTACAGAGAGTCAAACCTATTGTCTTCAGTCTGGTGTGTACCATTGGGACACAGGAATTGTTAAATATTCTGGGCATGGTAATACTGAATCTTTTTTGGAGATGAATGTAGCGTGTTATGTTCAGAAATGTACTGTAAAGTAGGAACAGACGTGGCTTTCAAAGTTATTCATAGGAATGGTCAAAGATTCCTGGAATATGATGTGATTCTAGTTCTGTATCAACACACATCCACATACATACACTCAGAGTGAGTGATAGAGTACAATCTTTTCAAATCACTTGGCCTTATTTTTTAGTAAATTAGAGTAATAGATATTTCAATTTATCATTTCAGAATTTCAACTGAGCAAAGGAAATGGCTGTTTGTAGAAGCATGTATATTCCTCATGAAATTTACTTATTTATTTGGAATTTTTGCAAACTTGTGCTTTATATTATTTTAAGAATACTTTGCAATATAATACAGAAAGGATGACATAGAATGAAGGCAGAATGTTGCTAACAGCTTTTGAAGAAAAGAATTTTGGCCCAAACATGCAAAATGGAGGTGCCCTGTCTATAATTGCTGGAAGTTCTATCCCTCTAAGCCCTTTGCAGACATTGATCATATATTTTATAGCTTCTCTGTGCTGGAGATTCAACATTTTGAAAAAACTGCTTTACTCAAATAATGAAGCTGGTTTGAAAGTGAATCCATAAAGATCTCACCACACAGAACCTAGCATGTAGATAAGCCCCTGACATATTCAGTCGGCCTTTCACATTTGTGGATTTGACTTTCATGGATTTGATTATTTGCAAGTTTCTTCAACTCCTGCCCTCCCCCATCTCAGTCACTTCTTTTCTGGGGGAAACTTCCTTTTTGGCCCCACAGCCCTTTAAAAACTCTCCTCTGCCCCTCCTCCTCTTATATCAGCCTGGGCAGCTAAGGATGACTCTCAGCCAATTTCTCAGCACCCCACACCCTCTCTCAATCCCCTACACACACCCAAGGTAGGAAATGTGTAAGAGAGGGGAAATATAGGGCCACCAAGGTGATCCACTCCCCTTCCTTCTTCTTTTCCTGACCTAGGCCATTTCCGCACTACATTCTTATAGCATGATTATTCCACTTTCAACATCCTGTGGAAGCCTGGAATTTGCAGTTTTGGGAGGGGACGGTTAGTTTAGACTCTGGGTTCCTGCTTTCCCTACCATGCCTCAACCCCCTTTCCACAGACACACACACACTTTGATATTTGCATTTTTTCTACTTTTGCAGCGTTCCTCTGCCCCAACCCTAGCAAATGTGGAAGGCCAACTATGCTATTTTTTACACATTCTGCCATCAGCTCCCATACCTCAATAAGGAGACAACATTTGTTTGTTTGTTTTTTGTTTTAACAATGGAGACACAGTTTCCTTGTTAAGGCCTGGCACAAATGGGGCAGGCATCAACCATGTGGTTTCACTCTCTGCAATTTATTGTTTGTGTGAAACGGATGGTTCTCATTTTTGTGAGTGTGTGAGTATGTGTACACACACCAAATTGGGTGGGGTTGCTAATATGCCAGAGGACAGGATCAAAATTCAAAGTGACTTTGGAGAGCTGGGCCAAGGCTAACAAAATGAATTTCAACAGAGAGAAATGTAAGGTCCTGCACTTTGGCAGAAAAAATGAAAGGCACAAATATAGGATGGGGGACACGTCACTGGATAACAGTACAGGTGGGGATTTAGGAGTCTTGAGTCAGCAGTGTGATAAGGCAGCCAAGAAAGCCAAAGCGATTCTTGGTTGTATCAATAGGAGTATGGTGTCTAGATCGAGAGAGGTAATGGTACCACTCTATTCTGCTTTGGTTAGACCTCATTTGGAATACTGTGTCCAGTTCTGGGCACCTCAATTCAAGAAGGATATCGACAAGCTGGAGCATGTGAAGCCATGCCCTATGAGGAGCAGCTTAGGGAGCTGGGTATGTTTAGCCTGAGAGAGAAGGTTAAGAGGGGACATGACAGCCATGTTTAAATATTTGAAGAGATGTCATGTTGAGGAGGGCGCAGGCTTGTTTTCTGCTGCTCCAGAGACTAAGACAAGGACCAATGGATTCAAGCTGCAGGAAAGGAGATTCCACCTGAACCATGAGAAGAACTTCCTGACTGTCAGAGCTGTCCGGCGGTGGAGTATGCTGCCTCGGACTGTGGTGGAGTCTCCTTCTTTGGAGGCTTCTAAGCAGAGATTGGATGGCCATCTTTTAGGAATGCTTTGATGTGTGTTCCTGCATAGCAGAGGGTTAGACTCGATGGCCTCTGTAGTCTCTTCCAACTCTTTGTTTCTGTGACATATCACAATACATGCTTGTAGATACTTACATTAGCATGCTCTTTGTTTTTACCACCACAGAAGCGATAATCATGTATCTAAACACACCTCATCTTCTTTATTTAACAGCTGAATGACAATTAGGGCAACATGCTGACCTTTCTTCCCTTTGACATGTCAGTCAATTGTAATAAAAAGGTGGGTGGTCAGTTTAGAAATCTTCTAGCAGACACATAAAATGTAATTGCATTGATTTTTTCCCCCACATAATTGAAGATGATCAGTAGAAGAGATTTTAGCAGAAGTATGAAAATTGCATGTGCAAGTGGGTTGTGAAGTACATACGTTTATTACAGTGAGAACTTAAGAATAGTTATGAGAAATCCTTTCCTAGATGTTCATAATTCATAATATGATCAGTTCTCTTAAGGAAGGAAACAATGTACTATAGTTAGATCATAGGTGAAGCAGTGTGGCATTTCTTACTATTACTAACAAGCTGGCTGAAAAGGGCAAGTTGCATACCATCTGCCATATGTATGTCAACTGATTTTAGGAAGGATAGTGAGAGAAACATCTTACAGAGCAATATAATGAAGATTATGGTGTCTTTACTAGAAAGAACATCTGTTTACCAGCATCAGCTTCCTTTTGAAAGATGTGTAACCACTACTATAAAGAATTATTTTGCTTGGAAACTAAGCAAGGGTGGGCCAGATCAAAAGGATATCTATAATTCTACAAAGCATACTGCAGTGATAAGCCTGTTCTAATTATGATTTATTTAAACAACAACTGTAAAAAATATGGTATCTTTAACATACTCTCATTCACTCAGAATGAAGAAGCAGAGATTGCAGTAATAATGTGCTCATGTGTTTTTTTTCTTACTTTGTCAACTGAATGAACAGTGGTAAATACTGTCCAGTGAATTATTGTAAAAAAGAGGGTTGAAAATGCAGCTGAAATGAAAACCTGTGGTTCCTTTTTGTTTGACTAATGTGGCTTTCACAGATGCTCATCACTCACAGCTGGTTCACACAATACTTTTTGTATACATGAGTAGTTCCAACTGCCCCCTGGCATGCTTTCAGATTGATATTTCAGCCTTCCATTTCTTTATCAAATTTCAGATCATATTTTCATGCCACAGAGCAAAGCATTATTTTTATTTTTATTTTGAACCCAGCACTGTCTTCGCTAAACCCTTTTGTGTGTAAATTTACTTTTTGTGTCTATAGATTTATTATACCCTGCCAAGGCATATGACAACAACTTCAGTGATTCTCCATGGGGTTTGGTTGTTTATTATACTTCACAGACAGTCCAGTAATTGCAATTCTCTGGGCGGTGGTGTACAGGTAAGTTGAAAGCACAAAATGCAAAACTGAAAAGAAGGGAATAACAAAACTTAACCAGATAGTACCAGCAGGAAGAAGTAGAAACAACGTAATGCATAATACAAAGAAAATAAAAGCAGCATCAGCTCTTCCCGTACAAAAACTCTGTTGTTGTTAACTTCTCTCAAGTTGACTTCGATTTAGGATGATCCTATGAATGAAAGAACTCCATGTCACCTACCATCAATAGCCCAGCTCAGATCTGGCACACTCAGGTCTATGACTTCCTTGCTTGTGTCTGTCCATCTGTTATGCAATCTTCCTCTTTTCCTACTGCCTTACCAAGCATTACTGTCTTTTCTAGTGAGTTGTAGCCCAACAAAGTAGAGCACACTTTTAGTTATTTTGGCTTTGAAGGAGTTTCAGGCTTGATTTGTTCTAGGACCCATATATTTGTCTTTTTAGCAGTCTGTGGTATCCACAGAACACTTTTCCAGCACCACATTTCAAATGAATGAATTTTCTTCCTAGCAGCTTTCACAATCAGACAAAGAGATTGGAAATATGATGGCATGAACAATCCTTTCCGGATTTTTTCTAGTTCCTCCATAGCTGCCTTTCCAAGTCCTAGTCTTCTTCTGATTTCTTGACTGCCTTCTCCATTCTGATTAAGGACTGAGCCAAAGTACTATCTCAATGTCTTTATTGCCTCCTTTAATGTCAGGTAAATAATCTGTGGTCATCATTTTTGTTTTCCTAATGTTCAACTGTAAACCTAACTTTACACTTTCTTTCTTGATTTCCTTCAATACCTGTTCTAAGTCTTTGCTAGGTTCTGCTAGTAGTATGATATCATCTGCATATCTCAAACTGTTGATGTTTAAGTTTTCATGCCTCCTTCCTCTGAATCTAATCCTGCTTTACGTCTGATATGTATGACAAGTTAAACAGATAGGGGGATAAACTGCAGCCTTGCCTGACCCTCTTGCCAGTCTTTGTTTGCTTCATTGTCTAACATATGTTTGCATTGAAAACCTATATCCAACCTCACCCTTGGAATTTCCAGCAGGAAGGATGGGGAATGTATTGATTGGCAGGAAGGCTAGCCAATGAAATGACCTGAATTCAATCCATGCTCCATGCAATATCAAAATTGTACTTCAGCTGTCATCCATAAATATGTGGCTTGTCTTCAACCAACATAATGTAACTGCATCCTTTGCTGTGTTCCCCTGTTATGTATACATCATGCTAGGATGTAACAACATCTGTTTCATGTTTGGTGTGGTGAAGTGACCACATTTAATGAGATATAAAATTATTTAAGATAGTGAGAACAAAAGCAGGTTGTGAAGACCTCTCTTTGTATATCGTTCTGTCCTTACTGGGGGAATGAGCTTTGGAATGGTAAATGAGGTTCAGTGTAAAAAAGGAAGGGCAGGATCATAATTTCATATTATGTATGGGAAGGATTGGACCTGACAGCAGTTGACGAATCTTGTGATTGTGATGGATATTTTTATGTACAGAAATAAAAATAATCTAATAAAATTATTTTCCACATTAAGTTTGAACTTATTGTATACTAGCATATATATCCGCTGTTGCCTGGGATTTCCATTTCATTTTCTTTTCCTTCCCATCATACATGTCAAATGGAGAAAGGATTTATGATTTGACTTAGCTCCTTCCTTCATAACCATAAGGCCAGGAAGCCATGGCATGAAAGTTAGAGTGTTTTATATATTTTTTCTTCATATACAGTTGGTATGGAGAGTGTTCTGCCTAGAGCAATAGTATTTCAGCTGGGCTGTGTGAAACAAGCATGTTAATTTTATATGATAGTACTATATTTTATATTATCAGTGAATAGTCTTTTAGGAATTCCAAATGAATGGAAACATATATTAATCAAACAAAACAAATCATATGCAACTTGTTAAGCAAACAAACTGATCTTTAATTTGTTTGGCATTTTCTTAGATCGTATTAGTTTTGCAGAAAGCATGAACAGTATATATTGTTTAAATTATCAAATAACAAATATTAATTTCTTGCTCTCTGATCTCTCTTTCAAGGGAAATGGAAACAAACAGGCTTGTTTTTCTAAGCAGTCTTTCACTGCATGCAAGAGCATGAAAACCATGTTTTGTATTTTGCTATTTTAAAAACCATTATGGAGATATCACTGTTTAAATAGGAACTACAAGGGTTATCAAAAGCAGAAATGGGATTTCCTTGCAAGTATGTTGTTTTAGTAACTAAGTCGTCAATCCACAACCCAGATACGTCAATGCAAATGCAAGACAAAGGTATTAAAGTTGCAGCTGCAATATTCATGTGATATAGTATAACACAGTTTTAATATTCCTGCAGTGTCCTTGGAGCATTTAAATTACATTGGCATAGTGACAAGAATCCTTGAACATCTGAGATGCTGTGTGGCACTAAGGTACCACAACAGATTCACATGAGTTACCAGTGCCCTCATGTTGGCTCTGAGCTCTGACTCCACATTACACCTCCATCACAATAGAAATAACAGTGGTATAGGTCTTCTTTGCAAAAGCCAGCAGTTGACACAGGGATTATGTGGACCAGGTAGTTTTGATTCACTTCATTTACTCCACCACCCTCACAAAATGACACTGTGGGAGCTGACCACGTTGCTGGAGGACCAGTTTTGATAGTCTACCCCTCATAGCTTATGAACCTGACTGGTTTCTTGTCAGTGATTGTCCTTGGAGTGTTCATTGCTAGCATGGTTGACTTTCAGCTTGACTGTGTGGTTAACACAATTATTCCCCTTGAAAAGAGACGGCATCTTTGGTACTGCTTCCCCTGAGAATTTAGTCCCAAGGTATTCACAGCGTCTAAAGCCCATAGTAAGAATTTTGCAAGTCAGTTTATGCTGAATTAGACTTCTCGTTCAGATAAAGTTTGTGCACTCCTCCTGTCACCTCTCTTTTTATGAGTGGTGAGGAACTGTGGTAGGTCCACAGTGCAATTTTCTCCACCCGAGACCCCACAGTCTACCAAACATGCCTCAAAAACCATAAAATATGAAAGTGATCAAATATCCATGTCTGGTTTTGGATAAAAAAAATAGAAATAAATATGGAGTATACAGTCTTATTGAAAAAGAGTATTGCTACTCCAAAAGCTTCCAGGAGAGACGTGTCACCGTGGTTGTTGCTGTTATGTGCCTGCAAGTCAACTCCAACTTCTGGCAAAATTGTCTTGGCAAGATTTACTTAGAGAAAGTTTGTCATTGTCTTCCTCTCAGACTGAGAGAGGTTGACTTGCCCCAGTGAGCTTCCATGGCTAAGTAGGGAGTCCTAGGCCAACACTCTAATTATTTTACCATGCAGAGAGACCCAGGAATTCCGTTTACTCATGTTTCCATTTAATACTGTTTCATTGGTTGGAGCTGTCTTGATTGTTGCAGCCTGAATATGTGTGAAGTCCTTAGAAAAATGTAGCCTTGTGCATTTGAGCTTTGAGGAATGATCATGTTGGACTGTGCAATCCCAGTGAAAGATTCTCTGGCTGCAGTGGGGTATGATCAGGTGCAAGTCTTTTGTTGACAGAAATCCTGCTTGGGGGAAAAAAATGAACCTTGGCCCTCTTGGCCAGTTAGGATTGTGCTTTAAGTTTTCAAGAGAAGGAATTGCCTGCTGGGTCAAAAACAATTGTAAATGCCTCCCCTGCAGAAAAAAGTGGACCCATTGATGTAGAAACAACTGTGGTATTAGGAGGATTATTTCTGAATAAATCTTTTTAATATCCTGAGGATCTAGCAGATACACATTAGACTCAGTCTCTTACCTTTCTTGTCTCATCTCAACAACCCAATGCCAAGCATTCCCTGGAAACACAGAATATCTTGATCCCTATCACACACACACACACACACACACACACACACACACTCACTTTCTGTATAGATCTGGACTGTCAAGGGTAATCTATTATCACTTGTACAGTATTTTTTTATGATAGCTGTTATGTGCTAGGTAAAAACGTGACATGACTTTCACTCTGGCTTGCTTCAGAAGTACTAGATCAAATACTCAAATACGCAGCTGTGAACTTTTGAACTTTGGGAAACTTCTGAATAAACATGATAAAGGATAAGGTAATCCTAGTCCCAGAATTCACTCCTCCACTGAAATCAATCACATTATTTTAGTCAGTGGCTTGACTGCTAGCTTGTTCTTTTTCTTAGACAAAAGTGCTGCTTCAGATTCATGTATGGACTCTGAAAATACATCTAACCCTTCCCTTTTAAAATTTTTATATAAGTTGACTGAGCAGATAATTCATCCTGTACCACATGTTTTTCTTGGCATACATTGTTAACAAGAAGGGGAAAATGAATAAAATAAGCTGGTGTTACAGAGATGCTCAGTCAATAAGAGAAAAACCAGACAATGCAGATGACATCTAATAGAAACAATGTTATTTTACATCATTAAGGCAGGGGAGAAAATTGTGCTAAGGGAGTTCTAGGAGACAGTATAATCAGTGCTCCAGAGACTACATTACAAACCCTTATCTAGCTTATTACTGTCAAAACAGTGTCACGGCGTGTCAGGTTGTCATTTTGTTTGAATATGTGAAGCCACAGCAAAATACTGTTAATGGCAAACCATCTCTGTAAATGGGTATACTGTACAGCTATCTCAGTTTTCTTTCTCAGGTTTGCTCTCTAAAACATTGCTGTTTCCAATAGCATGTAGACAATAATTGTAGTTTATATTTATTCACATTTTTCTACTTTCTTGATAGTCTTGTACCCTTCCCCCCACCCCCACCCCCCATATAAGTAAAGGGCTCACTGCATTTTTCCTTCCAGTTGCCTATCATTGGAAATCCAAAAACAGTTGGATTGCATGGAATTTCCAGGTGTAATAATCCCTGGCAGAGGAGATAAGGAGGTATTTATGTGCCTTCAAAGTCACCTGATTTCATAGGGTTTTCTTAGGCAAACAATACTCATAAATGGTTTTGTCATTTCCTTCTTCTGAAATATAGTCTATAGCACCTGGTATTGATTGGCAGTCTCCCATCCAAGTACTAACCAGGTCTAACTCTGTTTATTTTCCAAGATCAGATGATATCTGATACTTTTTAGAGTATTTAGACCACAACTCAGGTATGTCTAACCAGAACTAATTATTTTGATATTTAGTGGGGTTTCTGCCAGGAAACTGAGTACAGAGACTGATGCTTTTAGGGTATTATGCCTGCTTAAAGTGTCAGACAAACAGGTGCAATAGGTACAGACATTTTTTTTACTATGTGCATTTAAAATTTGCGGATATTGTAAAAACTTAAAACTGTGAAAAATATTTCTATTTTTTTCCCAAACTGGAATAAATTTTTAGGGCTAGTTGCCATTGGATGACATCAAGGCTTCCAAGTTTCAGTTGGAAAGGTGCACAGATTTTTATGCAGAAATGGCCTCTGCATTTGCAGAGTATCTTGGGGAGGGGAGACCATTTTTTTACATCTACTCCACTCCCAGTTAATCTTGAGCAATATTTCACCATGTACCAAGTGAGACAGGATAGACTATGCCATGAGTAATAATTATGCAAAATTTCAGAAGGATAGAGGTACCTGCGTACATAGACAAGGAGTTGTAAAAATTGATGTGGTGGATCAGAATGATTGGCTTCCCCTTTTCATTCCCTGTGTTTTGCTAGGCAATGCATATGAAGTGGAATGCATCATAGACTGTCCCCTGCCAGACATTAGAAAAGTTTTTTAACAATAGGTGAAGAGTGTATGATGCTTGTAAAAATGTTAAAGTCTTTTAAAGTAGTGAAACATGGTGGCATTGGAAAAATGGCTACCTTGTATATTCCCATCCTTGTCCTTTACCTAAGAATAGTGATTGGAGAGCCCATTGGAAAATATGTGCTAGAAGCAGAAGATGGAAATGCCAGTCATTCAACCCCAACCTTGACCATCTTCACAGAAATAAAATGATTTTATTTTGTTTTAATCCCCTGCATTTCCAAAGTCCTCATCAAGTTGTGCCCATGAGTCAATTTTGGTTCTGTTGGCTTTCAACCAGGAATATTTTGTAACAAGAAGTAACAAATGCAGATTTAACATAACACAAGCCATGGTATTTCTTTGGCCCATACCACTTCCCAGGGAGTCAAGGAGAGGGTGTGTTAACAATAAAGAGAGAGATAGTAACTTGACATTAGCCACAACCTTTACTGTCAGTGGTTTTATAGGTCCTGTGCATTCCATACAGATCCAACTATCAGGCAGCCTGTCTGCTGTCAGTAGATAATCTGCTCCCAGACCACCTGCTGCAAATGATGTGGGCTACACAGCTATGTGAGGCAGGCATGCCAGCCTTTCAGGCCCATCCCCACAAGGTCCGGAGAAGATTCCCTCATCTAGGGACTTGGGGGCCATACATCCTGCTTGCCCTGATATGGGTCTGACCCAGTGCCTCCAGCATCAGCCATTAGGATTATGACAAAGTAAACACAAAGAGTCCATGTACATGCTCACACACTCACACACACACAGAGCTGCAGTCTGCCGTACCTTGAACAAACCACTGCTACAAGTTCCTCATTGTTATACCAGCAGACATGCCATTCCCCCTGCTGCCTAAGGCCAATTTTTAGAACAGGTAAAGTGGATTCTCAACCCCATTTACTGTCACTGGACATATGTCCATAGCAATAAGGAAACAAAGAAACAGAGTGCAGTAGGTTTTGGAGACAGTAATGGCCAAAGAAGTAGATTCAATGGGCTGAGCCACAATAAACAAATAGGGAGCACACTGGGTGGACAACTGCACTTCTAATCCAAGGTTCATCCCCCATTGCTCCACCTCCCACTACTTGTCACCAGCTGGAACAGCTGATGGTATGATGGCCATCTAGCCACAAAGCCATATTGTGTTCAAGATGGAGGGTGGAACTGCTCTCCTCCCACAGACACACACATCTGTTGCATGATGGCAAACAGTGTGCACCCATTTAATGGTCAAGTATGCTTACGCATAGAGTTGAATCCTTTTGAAAGAAAGTTGGAATGACATTTTAGACTCCTTATTTTTAACAAAACCTCAAAGCAGTTTACAATAACAACAACAACAATAACAATAATGCAAAAATAGTTGCAAATAAATAATTTTTCTCCAATCAGTAACTGAAATTAAAAAAGACTATTTGTTAAAAATGAAGGATCACTGATAATGTTAACAACCAGGAAAATAAACAGGATAAATGTATAGATTTTTAGGTGACAATGGAGACTTCTCAAATTGGGAGCCCACTCTCATTGGAGAAACCATTCCACATGGTGGAAATCACATGTCACAACCAAAGAGAAATAGCTAGGATACTTACATATATCTTTTAAATATTTGTGGTAATAGCGCATAGGTGTAGTCCAACGCTGGAAAAATGTTGTGTCTCTTGCATCACCCCTAAACTAAAAGATATTCTGCAAAAGGCTAAAAATGTCAAAAGATAAGTTCATTTCTAGGGTTTTTTGAGTCATTAGAATTCTGGTTGATTACGGTGCTCTAAACCTGAGCCATGCAAAGTTATATATAAATTATGAATGGCAAAACTGTTTGTTCTGAGTGACCAATTTTATACTTCTTCAATAACCTATTTTGGGGGTGGAATTAGAATATTTAATATTGTTCTTTTGTTATGTCATTGTTATCATAATGTTCATTTCGTGTTTCCAATCATGTTTTTCTTCTTCTTTTTAAAAAAGGCAATAACACTGTAACTTTGTATTTTTTTTTAAAAAAAAACTATATTTTTGGGTGCCAACATTGGAGGGGTTTGTTTCTTGTGAGCTGTAGAGGCTGTAACATATTGGATACTCTTTTTTTAAAAAGCAACCTTCTTCTGAAGATAAGCATTTATCTTTAATCTTTGTTCAAAGCTTCAAGAGACATTTTCAATATGGCATGAATTGGATAAGACTGACACTTACCAAAGAATAATAATTCAGCAGCAGACCTTATCAAACAGCTTGTTGAAGCTGATAAATACTTGAAGGATTTCCCTCCCAGACATTCACTAGATCCAAAGAATTAATGTTAGATTTCTACCTTCTGAAATATTCCAAAAATCATCCTTCATGGACTGCTGTGTGCTGGCATTTTTATGGAATAGGCTGAACAATTCCACCTGCCCTTTTGTGGTGGTTGCCCTGTGAGAAAGCCCAGTTGTAATCCTTTATTTTTTCTTTTTTTCATATCAGTGAAGATAGAATAACAAGGAACCTCATGTTCTCTAAAAGAAGTTTATAGGTATTATATCTTTTGTCTTTACAGAAGGCCTTTCCACTGCCTTTGAGCTTGTTTATCTTCTATTGTTCTTTTCATATGCTCAAGAGAGGGGATCATTTATCTCTGTATGAAGGAACAGTCTCTAATTAAAAAGCAGCTGTCATGTTGCTTCTGGATTTAGTAAGGTTGCATCATAAACTTACATATAAGTAGTTCCCATTAATACATGCAATGCTGCAAGGATTGCTGCTGTGAAATTCTGTTCGTTCAAAATCCTGTTCCCATTTATGGTGTGCAATTTTAAAACATAAGCTGGTATTCACCATTTTGCAGTTATAGATTCATAACCTAGAGTTATGCACCTGTGATTGATCTATATTCAATAAGACTACATATCATACTGTTAACCTGTGTTAACTCCAGCCCACTTTAACAGCCAGCTCCCTGATCAGGTGAAGAGGGTCCATTCAGCTTAATTGGAATGCAAGGAGGACCATGTTTCCCTGCCTCTCTCCTGCCAGCGAGTGAGGCTGCAACAATCAGAAGCAGGACCTTTGTTTCAAGTCTTTGTCACACCTTCACTCACTGATGAGAGGAGAGTGGAGATGTCATCCTCCCTGGTCTCTAATCAGAAGCAAAACAGACCTTTGCCTGATCTAGCAGCTGGCCACTGGGTGCTGAGATGGACTGGGGCAGGGGGGCAGTCAGGCCAGGAGATGTTATCTAGTTGCATACATAACTAAGTAGCTGATCTAAGATACTAGCAATATAATGTGTATGTGTGTGTGTATACACACATACATACACATCCCACACCACATCACACCACTAGAAGTCAACTATAAGAATAAAAAAGAGATTTAAATGATGTGTCACATTTGCCACCTCAAAAAAACAAAAACAAAGAACCCCACAAAAAATCATATGCACATTGTACCTTGTTATAAAAGGTGATAAAACACCAATTTCTTGTATTTCAGTCTGAATACATAATTTCATACAGGCATTTTAATAATGCATTTTGAAGGGAGTTTTTAATTCTGTATAATATTTCTGCTTTGCATTTAAACAGCACTGATGTCTTCAGAGTATTGCATCAACAGCCACTGACTACAACCACTAAGCACTGCATTTGATTCTAAGTATTTTATTTTATTTTTTATTTATTTATTTGTATCCCGCCTCTCCATATGGATCGAGGCGGCGAACAACTTAGAAATAGCATGTATTTCAAAACATTTCTATACATGCCCCCAACAAGCTGGGTACTCATTTTACCGACCTGCGAAAGGATGGAAGGCTGTGTCAACCTTGGAGCCGGGCAGGATCGAACTCACAACCTTGTGGCTTGCAATACTGGCATTTGACCACTGGCAGAGTTCACCCCTATAACAAAAATCATCTAGCAGTTATAGGGAATTAGAGATTAAACAGATTAAAATACATATGGCTCCAGACCATGATGGTTTTCTATAAGAAGTATCAGTCATTAGACTGGTTTAGATATAGTGATCTTGCCTTAAGAAACATTCAAAATAAATGTGCCTGTGAACTTGTCCCTCTTCTTGTCGCACTGGCTTTGTTGCTTCTATCAGGCTTAGTTTAAGCTGCTGTTTCTAGCAGACTTGAGAAGTTATATTTAAAAGGAATATAATGGCTTGCCAAAATAATCTAAGCTCAGGTTTCTAGTGGCATCTGATCTAGGAAATGGTGTCTTAAATTAAGTTTACTAAACTAGGGCCCTTTTCACACGGCATTTGCCATGCAAAAGGGCCCCTGAAGCATCACGTGACTGCAAGGAGTGGTCCACACGACACACTCGCAATCATGTGATGCTTCAGGAGCTGGCAGGTGCCGACCGGGCACTATTTCATTTTCGGCTTTGAGCCAAAAATGGTGCGTGATCGTGCATCGCTCTGGGGCCCCGCGCCCACTTGCCGTGCATGCAGAGCTCCGGAGCCATGGCACTCATGCTTCCTGCCCCAGCGCAGCCTGGGAAAATCTCAGGCTGCACTATGGAAGGAAGAGAAGGGGCTCCCATGCTACCTGCTCACGAGCAGGCAGCAGCTGTGCAGCTGAAGCAATGGGGACGCGAGAGCCTCTCACAAGAGGCTGCTCACGTAATCCCCGCACCCCAGCTCCACAAAAAGGTGAGTTGCGGAAAGAGCCTAGCATGTGGAAAAGTTGATAAACCACCTTTAAACCATATTAATGTGGCTCAGAGGAAATAGAAACAGAAAACCATGATTTAACTAACTACAGTGGTAGTATTGAAGGTGGCACTCAAAGAAAGACTCATAAACACAGTACTTTTTCTTGGTTCCATATACCATGGTTTGTTGACCTTAAATTGTTAACAAACCCAATGGGACTTTAACAGCAGCATATAGAAAAAAAATGAACCAAATATATGTTTGAATTCCAGTTGTTATGATGCCAAAACAATATGCACAAGGTTTCAGTAGAGTTGGGGTCTAAAGGTTTAAAGAGAAAGGAGGGAGCCCTAGGAGGTGGGAAAAAATGGTCTATGAATAGTTATCATGTTTGGTTCATGACCTTACAGGAGGACTCTCAAACTATGAACCTGAGCTTCCAGAGGGAGTGCAACTTCATCTAGAATAGGTTGTAATTCCAATCCCTCTAACCTCTGTTTAGCTTTCCTACTGAACAATAGAAATTCCATCTTTTCTATACTGAGCCTATATTTATTTACCTACATCTAGTTCTTCACTACACACAGACAACAATGCAGGGCTTCCTCAGCATCCTTCACATCCGTTGCAAAAGAGACATAGAGCTGGATATCATCAGCATACTAAAACTCCAGTGGCTTCATGTAGATATTTAAAAGTATAGGGGACAGTATTGGGCTCTGTGGGACCCTACATGCTAAGGCCAGGAGGTTTAATAGCAGTCCCCTAGCACCACCATCTTGGAGCATTCATTCAGGAAGGCTCAGAACCATTGCAAAATGGTGCTCCCAAGCCCCATGTCAACCAAATGTCTAAAGAAGATACCATATTTAATAAGAGTAGTGCCAAATGCTCCTCAGATGCCCAGCAGAACCAAGAGAGAGATATTCTCCCTTCCAGTCTCCTGCATAGGTTATACATCAAGGCAACAAAGGCTATTTCTGTCCCATAAGCAGACCGGAACCCAGACTGGAATGGATGCAGATAATCAGTTTCATCCAAAGGGGCCTACAGCTATACTGTCAACCCTCATTCTAATATCTTATTTTAAATGAAGAGGTGAGAAATCAACCAATGATTATCTAGGTTGATGGGATCAAGCAAAGGTCTTGCTTCTTTTAGAGGGGCTGGAATGGAACCTTCTTTCAAAGAAATATTTAATAACCTCAGCCACCCAACTGGCCAACACTCCTCTAGAGCTCTAATCTCTCAGTATGGATATGGCTCTAACCAACAAATTATTGGTCTTATGTCTCAAAGCAACAGGACAATGGAGTAACCTGGAAAAGGGGAACAGTTGTTTGCTTGGCTGGCTAGAACTCTCCACACTCATAACTAACAAATGTAATGTCTTATGGCTGATAGCCTTCCAGTAGCACAGAGCACAACAGGGGGAAGGAATTTCGGTTGGGAGGAAGGAGAACATGTTCATTTGTCCCTTTCACAATCCTGAAACTTGTTGCTCACTCATGTGAACTGTGAACAGGGATACCATTGTTATAGGTGGGGATGCTCTGTTAACAATTTGTTGCTGGTTCCAATTGTGTCAGTCTGAAGACCTTTGTGTACATCATAAGATTTGTCTGACATGGAGTTTATATCTTCTACATTACCTTATATCTTATGCATTACCATTTGCTACTTCCAACTGGTGGGGTTGCAATATTTTCATTCCATACTCTGTATTCATTGATGACACTACTGTGCCTATGATGCAATGTGCCTGTTTCTGTTTCCCACATAGAGTTTTCATGTTCAGGACATTCTACTGTCTGCTGCAGTTGAAAAAGTCGCATTTAGGCTATAAATAAATTTTGGCAATGTGCACAGAGGTCAAATTTGTTCATTTAGTCAAAATATAGTAATTCCATTGCTTTCTGAGAATCTCCATTTTGAAAAGTCATACAAATCATACTGAAAATAATAGATAATTGCACAATTCTGTGGTTTGAACCTAAAGTCAATTTTTTTCTGTGGTGAAGTGACATTTCCAAGGAAACAGATAAAGCCATATAGTTTTTATTTTTCCCATGGATAGATTATGGCTTTGTCAATTTAGTTTTGAAAGAATTAATTTTTATTTTCAATGGATATTTAATAAGTACATTTTATGTATCTGAATAGAATTCTGAGTCAGTATGGGGCTTTTGAATTTCTCATTCTCTAATTTCGATACACGCCTAATATGAGCTGTATTTCCGAATATAGTCATTTCTGAAATTAAACCATTATGATTTTATTCTCTGTTCATAGAGTTTTCTAGATTTTGTTTTATTGTTTTAACCACACTATTTAATTGGAGGGTATGGTATTTACCAACTACAATTTTTGTGATATTTTTAGCAAGCTCCTAAGTTGCTGCTATTATTTTTGTACCCTTTCATTAAAGGACAACCTTGTGCGTATTCATGATGATAGCACCACATGAGATGATGAAAGGTTACCTGAGTACACTTTCTTAAACAACATTGGATTAGTTTTGTTTTTCAGTTTCATACTCTGAAGAGTCTGATCATGCCTTTCTTTAACATTGTACGTGATATTTATCAGGAAAAAAATGCCTGTGAACTTGATAAGAATTTTTGGTAGGCTTCTTAATCCAAATGTTTATGGAATAAAATAGATCTACAAAAAGCTATCAGCTAAAGAACATGGATCTCAGTCCTGGAACTTCAGAGATAGTTGCCTGTGTTGTTCTGATCTCCAGCAGTGTGATTGGAAATACATTGTTGATTTACTGCACAAGGAGATGCATCAGTGAGCATTTGCGAACCTCATTCATGTTTATTTTCAGTCTTGCTTATGTCCATCTCATAAACAGCTTGGTGGTGGATGTCTTAAAGATTGTTTATGCCTCTGGTGTTGGGTTGGATTCAGCTGGCTGCAAAACTTTCATGTTCACAACAACTTCTACTACTTCTCTTGCCATATGGTTCACATTATACATTGCTTGGCTCTACTGCTTTAAACTGTGTCGAATAGTGCATTCTCCAGTTGAAGCTGCAAGCACAAACCATCGGAAGTTTCATTTGGTCCTAGTTTTTGCTCTCTGGGTTGCTGCTTTGGGGGTCTGCTCTCCACTTTTGATATATACAGGAAAGACTGGAAAGCTGAAGAAAGAAAATGAAACTTACCAGCAATTTAGCAAAGTAATCTATGCTGAATGCATAACAGAATACAACAATTACCATACAGAGATTTTCTATGGAAAGATATTTCTAGTGGCTATTGATCTTCTCCCACTGCTGGTCATGCTTCTTGTTGGCCTCCGAATAATATACCTCCTCTGGGAACACAAGAAGGCATCATATGAAGGTACATGGACTGGAGGGGATGCAACTGAAACAGAGGTCCTCAGAGCATGTAAAGTTGTCCTACTATTAATATTGCTGATCACTTCACTTTGGACTTCTTATTTTATTCTCTTTTACTGCCTGAAGAATTTTAAATCTTACTACTTTGCACCAGCAGTACTGACAATTCTGTCTTCAGGATACTCAGCTGTCAGTCCTTATCTTCTCATGTTGATTAACTACAAAGTACAAGTGAAGGTGAGGTGTTTCTTCTGTAAGTTTGAGAAGAAACCCATTTCTCTGTCAACTGTCTCTCCTTCTATAGATGTTTCTCCATATGCTTAGCAAACAGATTGTTGCCTTCCCAAAATCTGTGACTGCACTAAAATGAGAATGTGGAAATAGGAAAAGGTTGTGTGTGTGTCTGCACTGTAATGTGTGTTGTATATGCATGTATATACTGCATAATAAAAGTATGAGTTATCTTCCCTTTCCCCTTCAAAAACTTGTCAAAGGCTGGATGTGGAGATAGTCTGTAAATGTGAGCCAAGGATTGTACAGCATGTTGTCTGGAGCAGCTATTTCTATTTAAAAAATATTTTGAACCCATTTTTCTATGGAACATAACATCCAAAGCAGCTAATAGATTGAATAAATAATTAAGCAATCATTCACTAGAATTAAAACAATAGAAAGAGGGTAAAATAAGCAGGGGTGGGGAGAATAAGCCCAGTCATCCCTACTTCTTCTAAAACATGAGAGCAGTAGTTAGATTAAGCTCATGGAGAAGCAAGTTTCAGAGCAGCCAAGAAGGCCCTATCCTGTGTCCCCTCTACCTCAAGCTATAAAGAAAGCAAAAGGCTACCAAAGTTATGCTCCTATAGAAAAAGTTAATCCTTAAGAAGGGAATGGGTGGTCCTCCAGATGTTGGTGAACTACAGTGTACATCATCCTTCTCCATTGGCTGTGTGGGCTGATTAGTATTCCTGTCCAGTAACATCTGAAGGGTCACAGGTTGCCCATCCCTGCCTTAATAACTTCCAGGCCACTCAAGTCTTTCAAAGTTAATCCTAACCCAGAAACAAATCGGAATCCAAAGCAGCTGATATATTATCATTACTAGTCTCTTCCAGTGATGGGCCCCAGTTAAACTCTGATTGTTGCATTTTGTTCTGATGATGGCTTCTGAATCCTTTTCCAAGACAGCCCCACAAAGAGTGTATTGCAGTAACTTCCTGGATATATTATGATGTCTGAGTCTGATTTCACTACTGCAAACTATCCAACTTTCAGGAAGAGTTCAGATGGCAAGGTATTTTTTCCCCTCCATATGCCACAATTAAACAAGGCGTGTATCATGGAGGAAGCCACTACCAGACTAATGATGGCTCCTGTCTGCTCACATAGGGTACTGAAGTTGCTGGCCAATCCAAATAAAAGCAACCAGTAAAACTTATGATGGGAGAGGGGAGAGAAGTTGGTTGTACTATCAGAAGGCTAGCACAAAGCAGCAAGTGAAAAGGGTGAAAATAGATTATTTACCTCCCTGGGCCTGAATGGAGAATGGGGGAGGGATTAATTTAAGAAGTAGAAGAGGCAAGCTGTCTGTTCAGTGGTCTCCAGCAACTAGCATTGCATGATGACACCACTTTCATAGAGGCTGTGAAAACAATTGCATAGCATCTATGCAGGATAGAGTATCCCTCCTCCTTGCAACTTCTTGCTTACTCTGAGATGACATTAGCTTGGAGGCTACAATATGAACAGCTTGAAGAGGGTGTTGTGCCATTGCCTATCTGCATTGTTTAACCTATGCAAAAGTGGAAACAATCAAGACAGTGATTTCTAATCAAAATCAAGCCCTAAAATACAAGGCACATGTTTTGTATGAGCTCACAATTTCTTTGTAAGATCAATGTTTCATTCCGCTCTGGAATGCAAATTATGATTTCCCCAAAATCTTAAATGAATTTTTACATATTCTATTTGTTACATGTTGCATGAGTAAAGGAATAAAGTATTCTATATTGCATTGATTTTGTCTGTGTTTTTAAAGTCAAATTACATTTTTATTACAAATGCAGATTAAACAATGCAAGTACCTTAATAATTAATGAAGTAATAAAAATCTGCAATTTCCTTTCAACGAGATAAGTTCTTCATCTTATGAGCTATCAATTAAAGTAGTGTATTCCTAACCCTCATAGTATTTCATGAGGCTGGTATTGTTTGTATATTTGCAATCTGTGTCTGATGGTTGGTGTGCTTTCCCCACTCACATGGGCTCATGATTCCTAACAGTTGTGATGTTGCTGGTCACAAGGAAACCAGTGAAGCTCCCTGCCCACTTTAAACTCCTGTGAGTTCATTAGAAAACAGGGACACTATTTAAGGAGGCTGATGGGACAACAGTGTTTTGTGATCATATATCTCTAGTTATACTATGAAAAGTAACACAAACAAATGTTATTTAATCCTGATATTTCATAATAACAATAAAATTGCATTGAGTGAGGTATCTGGTCATTTCTAATACTAGTGAGAAATCCAGTGTATTGAGGGATGCTATTAGGGGTGGGGTTGTAGATAGGATAAGAGTTTCATATGCATTTTTTTTTATTTCCTAATCCTTATGAGAATTCTGATTCTCCTTCAGAATAAGGTTAGTTTACTGATAATCAGTGTACTGTACTGATTTTGCATATGATTCATAAAAAAAGAATAGCATGAGATATTTTGTGGTCCCAATATATGACCTAACACATAAAAATACACCAGTGGCAAGAAAAAAAGTTGATTTCTGTTTGTTTAAGAAAAAAAAAGCTGTAACTGTTAAGTGACTGAAGTTTGGGGATATTGGTAGTTGTTGTTGTATACTTTGAAGTTGTTTTCAATTTACAGTAACACTAAAGTGAATCTATCATGGGACTTTTATGACAGGACTTGTTCAGAGGGGATTTGCCATTGCCTTCCTGTGAAGCTGAGAGTGGATTTTGGTGGCTGAGTGGTGATTCAGACTCAGGTCTCCCAGACTTCTAGTCTAAAACTCAAACCACTATACCTTACTGGTTTTCTCAACTGGTTTACAGTTGTTCAAGAGACAATAGCAGCTGTATGTCTAGGTTTGCATGAATTCTACAAGAAAAACTCTGGGACTAAAATGCCCTGTGCTGGTACATTAGGGCTGAAATGTCCCTGTGTATATGTAATTAATGCTGAATGTATTGAAAAGTGGGTCACAGAGCTATGCTTTGTGAAGCAATTAGGTATGGGAAATAGCATGAAAGGATTAAACAGTTCTCTGTTAGTGCCCATTCTTCTATTACATCAGAATCTTCCTTACATTGAGGGCATTAATCTGTCTTGTTCAGTATATCTGTACTGGGCTGGCAGTGGTTCTCTAAAATTTCAGACAAGATCTTTTCCAATCATAACTGGATAATTTAGGCATTGAACCTGATGCCTTCTGTGTGTTAGGCATACGGTCCCCCGCTGAACCATGAGTAATTTGGCCCTAATGCCAATTAAGTTCAGTCCTCTTTCACATCTCCTGTCCCTCATGTTATTGAGACTTGCAGTATTTAAACTGGTTAAATCTACACTGTTTTTCTTTGCATTGTAAGCCAATAAATAAATGGAATTCAAGACAAAAACAAGCTGTTTCTTTTCTGTTCCTTGATTGTTTAGCTCATTGAATATGTTTCCTGTTGCTCTGCAGCTGTAAATGGTATACAATCGCAGGACAAAACCAACCTTTAGGCTGATTATGCTTGTTCCAAGAAACCCCCCAGGCATTGTTTGTGGAAATCTAAGCTTTCTGAAAATCTTGAGGCCAGTTCACACAGCATGAGTAGTTTGTGCTTATGTGCCCAATTCCCGGGTCCCTGGGTCCCCCATGCCCAAGGATCAGTCAGTCATACCTGCATGTGTACACTTATTTTTTTATCTGTTTTAAATAAAATGCTGAATTACAGCTTAGGCCATTTCCACACTAGCATATTATAGCGCTCTTATTCCACTTTCAACTTCCTATGGAACCCTGGGGTTTGCAGTTTAGGGAGAGGCTGCCTCTGCACTCTCCATTCCCTGTCTGCCGTAATTACAAGATTATATGAAGCCCTACCTTTTATTTTCGGTTATCCATAGTTATTAATTGTGTCTGAGCATGGATTGTAAATCATGCTTTGAAAGTACCTCATTCTTATTAAGACTAACCACTATCCAAGTGTGGGCATAATGGATGTTTTGGGATGACTGATATTAACTGTGGTCTACTGCTTATGGCATTAATTGCACAGCTAATGGCCAAACAAACCATGGCTTGTATTTGTTATTTCTAGTTCATTTCTCTTTCAGCCTCTTGTCAGCTCTTGCTTCAGGGCAGGGGGGAAGCTGTAGGATGAGAGGCAAAGGCAAACCATAGTTGTGGACTTCAATATCATGAAAAGATAGGGTTTAAACAAGCAAGAGTTCACCAATCAGCATTTGATGGTTTTGGGGGAGGGTGGGGGGATTTCAGGAGGGAGTATTTTTGATTAACAAATGGCTTGTTGCTGAGGTCAGGTATGTATCACAACAAGCCAGACTTCAGCAAGCTACACCATGGCCTGTGACATATGGTCAATAACTACTTCGTTGTTTGAAAACAGAAAAAAACCCTTTTTCACCTTTTTCAAAGCATTTCAGGTGAAAGAGAGAATATGAGCTTGCTCATGAGCCTGAGGATGTATGTATAATGCAAAGCCATAATTTAGTGTTATGCCTGGACATAGTCATTATGTAGTGGCCCTTATTCTGTCCCATTACTTTTTATATATCTGCATTAGACTTATGTCAATTTAACTTCTGTTATTAGCGGGTTCAGAAAAGTTGGTTTTATAGGCAGCTTAACTGATCCAATTAAAGCTTAATTGGTACAGTTTGAGTCACAAGGCTTACCATGAAATCTTTTAGAATGTGGCTGTTGAGTGTGAAAAGAATTGCCAATACTGAAAAAGCAAGTAAAATGGAAAAATAAGAAATAGAATTGGTCATGTTGCAGACTGTGGACAGTTATCCTTTTGAAAGTAATTAGTTGCATGTATACCCAAAGGCAGTTGCCATTTTACTTTTTTTTTTTTGGTACGTAGCTATTTCCTGTTATGGTGAAATAAGCTTATGCCTAATAAAAACAAGATTCTTTTGGTCATTCTTTAACAAAACAAAAAAAGGCAAACAAAAGCATGAATGGCATAAGCCATTGTCCTAGAGAACATCACACTCTTTTCCCATACAACTCATTATTGCCTCAATATTTACAAAAAAAAACCACAAGGCACCAACAGCATGGGGAAACAGGTGGCTAATGTGGTATTCCTTCTACATCATTTTGTAAGGCCACGCCCCCAGAACTGTTAAAGCAAAAACAGTGATAGCACAAAAGTAGTGGAATTAGCCCTCATTAAGTTGTAGTCATAATGTAATGTAGTTACCTTTGTTTCTCATGAAAAGGAAATAATTACAGGCAACCAGTTATTTATAAATAGTTCTGCTCATGTCATTCTAAAACTCAGTTTTCACTCATTTGGTTCAAGATCCAGTGCAATAGGGAAAGGGAAAAGTAGCAATGATGCCTATACAATAGCTTTATTTCTAGATACCTCTTTTTCCAGGGTGGACAAAACCTAAAAATGGTTATTAAATTCAGAACGACATACAAACAGTACACACATTTGTAAGGAAATAATTCTTTCTGAAGGTCATAAGGGCAAAAAAGCCTTGAAAAGTAGTCACCGTCTTGTCTTCACCAGAGCCTTCAAAATTGGAGAGTTGCATGAGAAGCAAGTAGTTGAAGCCTTCTAAGTAATCATCTCCATCTCTGCTTCCTCTTTGTCTGCAAAGCATCTTAAAAGTAATTATTTAGCCAAGCAAAATGTGTAAGGTTTAAAAGCATGAATCATAAGGCTCTAGTGGTGTTTTTTGATTTAAAAAAATCTTGTGCAATGCATATATTATGTTCCTTTTAAAAAAGATCTTGTACTGTGATTGAATCTCAACAGCTTTCTGTGTTCATATCACCATTGTAGCTTATGTGCATCTGGGTGCTAGTAAGCGCAGTGTTAAAGTATCTTCAGTTTAGGGTGCTCACCTTGTCTTTCTTTGGCATTTACCTCTCTCTCTCAATGCCATTACCAAATAGCAAAAGAGTTACCAATGATGCTACTTGGAAGGGCAAAATCACTTCATTCTACTGGTAAGCAAAAGCTCTCAGAACAAACAGGAATTTCTCCCTGTAGCTCAGTTTAGGAACTATTATGCATCCAAGATGATAAGGTTTGCCAGCTCCCAGCATAATAGTTTTTTAATGGCCGCATTAGCCAAATGGTAGTGGTTCTGCAGTCTCATTCACAAAATTCTTCACTACAAAGCAGCAGTTGAACACATAGGAGATGTCATGAGAATCTTATCATTCTGCATTTCAGATTAGACTACTATTAGGGTCTCCATATATCAGAAATGACTTGAAGGTGCACAGGAACAACAGTTGTGATGTATAGGTCCATAAGAATGTAAATAAAAACACACAGGACATGCTCAATATGAAGCTTTCCTTCCCCTCCCCATGATATTTATTTTGTTGAGAGAGATTTATATATCTGCTGCTGCTGCTTCACTGTCAACTCATGGTGATCCTATGGATGAGACACTTCTAAGAGATTCTGGCCCTTTCCGCACCTTACCTTTTTTCTGGTGCTGGGGTGCAGGGATCGCACGAGCAGCCTCCCGCAAGAAGCTCTCATGTCCCTGCTGCTTCAGCTCCACACGAGCTGCCTGCTCACATGAAAGCCCCGCCTCTTCCTTCCTGGAGTTTCCCAGGCTGCGCTGGGGCAGGAAGCGCAACTGGTGTGGCTCCGGATGCTCCGCACGCCAGGTAAGTGTGCGCAGGGCCCAGGAGCAATGTGCAATCATGCACCATTTTCGGCTTCCAGCTGAAAGTGAAAACGTGCGCGATTGGCGCCTGCCGACGCCTGGAGTGTTGCATGATTGTGAGTGCGTCGTGCAGATCGCTCCTCACAATTGTGCGACGCTCCAGGCACCCTTTCGCATGGCAAATGCCATGCGGAAAGGGCCTCTTTTGTTAACAGATCTGCTCAAGTCTTGCAGACTTTCAGCTGTGGCTTCCTTGAATGAATCAATCTATCTGTAATGTTTTATTCCTCGTTTCCTACTGCATTCAACTATGAAAAGGTAAGGAGCTGATCAGCCTCAGAGAGGCAAGGAGAAGGACCTTCAGTTGTCTACTATGACAGACACTTCAAGAAGAATGTTGCTCATGTTCCTTCAGAACCTGATGCCACACTTATTATAGAGTCTTAGGAAGTGTCCAGCTCCCCATCTGGTCAGTTTTCTGAGGGTCAGTTCCAATTGCCAAGGTCTGATAATGTTGACAAGATGCTTGAATCAATTCACCCACCTTGGCCCTTCCCCACCTTCACAGAGGTGGACTAGTAAGGTAGGTCCAGGGGTGACAAATGCCAGTGTGCCAGAAGGAGGTATCTGCTACCATGAAAGTAAGCTGTAGTGTACTGAAGCAGACCTCCCAGAGGTAAATGAGAACCTTTGCTAGTATACCCTTTTTGAGTAAGACAGTTGAGCTTGTGGTGGCTGGGCAAATTCACATGTTCTTAGAAGACACAGGTTATCTGTTTCAGTCTAGTTTCAAATCAGGGTACAGCACTGAAATGGCTTTGGTTGCTCTGACTGATAACCTACTCCTAATGAAAGACAGGTCAAGGTGTTACCCTGTTGATTGTCTTGGATTTCTCTTCAGCTTTTGAAATAGTTTATCATGGCATCTCATTCAACTGACTTCATCAGATGGGAGTAGGAAGTATTGGGTTTCAGTGGTTCTGTTCCTCTCTGTGGTCCCAGAGAGTAACATGGGAGGTTCTTATTCAGTCCCATGGCATTAAGCTGTGGAGTACCACAGAATGCCACCTTCTTCTTCATACATGGAATCCAGGAACAGGGAATGAGGGGACTTGAGTCTTCCTAAAGCTACACTGAGGGCTGAGTACACTTGAAATGATCAGGAACCCCAAGACTCCAAAGTTGTTGATCCCCCAGTCAGAATTGCCCTACCTTATATTCACCTTTGCATTCACTCAATAGAGTCTTATATAATTTCCCCTTACCTTGATATATTCATTGTGTGCTTTAAACAATTTTATAATTTTTCATTTATTATTTTGTCATTTTATTCACAGTAGTTACATTGTTAATCAATTTAGTTGGTGTATTATTATTACTCACTGTATTTTGTGTTGTTCCTGTTTTATAAAAGCATACTTGCAAGCAGATAAAAACCATAATGATTTGCCTGCCAGTCTTCACCCCCTGCACCTTCAAAATAGTTCTCTGCTCCCATGCTGTATAACATTTGTACAAAGTTGCTGGGGAGTTTTTAGCCTTTGAAAATAAAAATCATTTTATTTTTAAACTGTTTAAGCTGGTTTTATTGTACGCTGCTCTGATATCTTTGAATAGAGAACACAATTGTTATTGTTGTTTTTGTTGTGTGACTTCAAGGTGTTTCCAATTTATGGTGTCCATAAGGTGATCCTATCACAGGGGTTTCTGGGGCTGAGAGTGTGCAACATGCCCAAGGTCACCCAGTGGATTTACATGGGAATCAAACCCTGGTCTCCAGAGTTGTAGTCAAATGCTCAAACCACTACACTATGCTGGCTCTCTAGAATAGGATGTACATATTTAAATAAATTAAATGAATAAATAAATATTGTTTCCAGTCTGTGGGCCACTGTTTTATTTCCCAGATTTGTTGGCATGTTTTTGTTAAGAATATGAATTCATTCCATCTCTAAAACAGCCTGAAACAGCTCTGTTGGTCATCTGTTCCTGGTGATATATGTCTTTGAGTGAAACTTCCACTCTACTTTCTAAAGCTGTAGGCTCTTTGTCAAAAGATTTTTTCTTAAAGGAATCTATTATCCTTTCATCTCTGTTATATAGTTCTTCAGTGTACTGTATTGCTCTCTCAGGCTTTTTGCTGAATCCTGATTATATAATGTACTCCCCCGTTGGTCATATAGCATCCCTACTCTTGATTTAAATTTGCCTTTGATTTCTCAGAACTTGTGAAGAGGCTTCTTGTTCTTCCTTTTTTGCTGTCTTCTTTTACTCTGCAATGACGATTATATTAGTTCTCTTTATCCCTACATACAAGTCAGTGAATAGTTGCATTTTGAATTTTTAACCTGTTTCTGTTACTCTTCCTTTTGCTTCTTGTCTTGTCACTATCCATCTGACAAGATTCAGCAGTCATCCAGTGAAGATTTTCTTTCTTGCTGGCTACAGCAAGTCTTTTTGTATTCTTCCTTGACAATGTCTCTGGTCTCTGGTGCTCGCTCCCTGCTGATTAGACATAGCAGTGCAGATCTGTTCTTTACGTGGTCTTTAAATTCTATACTATTGATTCAAAATACTTCTATAAATTTACCTTTATTTTTTATTTTAGCAGTTTCAGTAGTCTGTGTCACAATATGCTCCTGGTCTTGTTTTTCCAAATAAGCTTTATCTTCTGCTTCCAGTTTTGTAGTCTACTTGCTGTCTGGATTGGCCATCTGGTGAAATCCACATATATAGCTGTCTCTTTAGTTGCCTGAAGAATGTGTATGCAATAACCATTCACAACGTTCAATAGATCACTTTCCTGTTTCATTTCTTGATCCTAGGCCAAATTCTCTAACAATGTTTGATTATACTCTGTTTCCTACTTCTGCATTCCAATCACCTATTATTACCAATATGTCCTACTTTTTGTGTGTGATCAATTCTCTCTTGCACATCAGCACAGAATCTTTTATTTTCTTCTTCTTCTGCTATGATTATAGTGATAGGCTTTTCATGAAGTCTTACCAATATTATTTGATCAGACTTTGCATTATAGCCCTGATTTTGCTACATCTCAGGTCACTATTAATGTTACCATATTTCTTCTTAGATAGTCATTTCTAGAGTACAACACTGTGCAATTGTCTGACTGAAACTTTCTTATTGCTGTCCACTTTAGCTGGCTTTCCCTAAACACTGGAATATTTTTACTTCTATTTCTTGTTTTACTGTTTCAAGCTTCCCCTGATGCATGCTTCTCACATTCCATGTTCCTGCTATATGTGTTGCGCAGCTTTGGCGTTTCCTTTCCAGTCTGATTTAACTGTCTTATTAAAATCAATGTGAATTAAATGTGCTATTTGTTTTGGATTGACATTTGCTTTTGAGATGGAGATAACATGTATGATTTGTGTACTGGGACTTGTTCACACTTTTTTGTTTAGATATTTTTATTGCCAATATTTCTCAAGTTGATAATTAACCTGGTGTGAAGTAAGAATTTTTCTGGTCTGTAATTCTCGCATGTATAGAATGAAGTGTCATTTTTCTCCTGAAGTTTTTCCTCTACTTTGGAATGTAAAATTGCCTGTTGTCTATTCACACACACAAAGACACAGACACACACACAGAGACAAGACCAATAACCATAACCATAACAATAATTTAGATAGGCTGTTGGTATTTAGCATTGCTTGTTTGCAGCAGCAGATTTTAATATTTTACTTTTTTAATGGATCTGATTTTATAAAACTTGTGACTGTGTTTTGCCAGTATTTTTATTATTAGATGCCCTGAGTACTGCTTTAGTGGAAATGTGGGATATACATATAACCATTAAATAATGAATGGCAAGAGATTATGTACAAAAAGGTTCAGCATTCACACTGACGAGGCTCCTTTGTAGACATACACATAGAAGTACATGAATTTTAATTCCCTTCATTAAAATCTCATCGATTGCTCAGGGATCAACTATACAGACCACTCAGCCAAGCAGCCTATTCAGTTTATCCTCTGTCCCAATCCTGCATGCTAAGCACAGTTGAGACACAATTACGCAAAAACTGCAGAAGTCTAACATTGCAGGTAATTGTACAGTTGCTACACTAACTTGCAAGGGACCACCCAGAAAACCACAGAACCTTGAGAACAGAATTGTTTGCGTTTCCTGAATTTATCTCTCCAAAATCTGGATATTTCCTGACGAATGAACTAAAACATAGACCAGGGTCTTTTGTGTTGTCTCTGTAATGCCATCCTTTGACTGGAAGGAATCATATTGTAGCCCTGACTCTCATCCCAAGTCTGGGAAAAGGATGTTCCTAGGATACATAAATGTTCTTTGCCTAAGCTTTCACTCACTCAGGTTGATGACTGGCTGGACATGTTTCACTGACAGCACAACTGTCTTTCATGCAGGGTTTGTGACCTTCCTTTAGCTGAGATGTACTCACTAAAAATTCCAGTTCAGAACATGGAAAAATTAGCTGTAGGTTTTCAACTAACTTTTGGGGTTAGTTTATGACTAAAGTTTATGACTGGGGTTAGTTTATGACCTCCAGACACCTCCCACACCTGAGCAGCACAGGTCTTAACCATGCTGCCTGAAGGATTATGGAATTATAGTCTGAAAGGTTAGCTCCTCCACAACTATTAGAATTCAACCATGCAGTGAGGGAACATTCCACAGTTCTCCTAGACAAAGAGTTTAGTTGGTGGTAGTAAGAAAAATGAAGCCATGTTAAAATTCGAGTCAGTTCTCTTGACTAATTTGCTGTATATGTGAGGTTATTGTCCCCCATGTCTCCCTTCTTTCCAGATACGTTTGCACTGGAAAAGGGGAGATGGCTGTTCTCCACTCAGCAGTTGGTGAAAACTGCAGTTGAGTCACAGCACTTCAATATGCATGAGCCTGAACATCACTTTGAGAATACAGATGAGCCTCCACAGGTCACCAAGAGTGCTCAGCAAGAATCCTGTTGCATAGCTAACTGTTTCCTAAGTGAGCTAAGGGGAGCTTCATTACATTTAATTGACCTTTGTTAATTTTTCTCCTCTCCTTTTCTTTCTTCAACAGACGTTTTTATTATTCAACTAAGCCAATGAAGATGTACATCGCAGAATAATGGAAGCACCTGAATATCTTGATCTGGATGAAATAGATTTTAGTGATGATATATCTGTAAGTATGAGGATTCTCTTTTTATTTCTTTGCTTAGTGAAAGGTGATATTTTCCTTTTCAGGCCTCAGTGTTCAAAATACCACCACCACCACCCAAAAAAGAAAAGAAAATCACTTGAAAAACAAGAGAGGTTGCATCATCTCTGAAGGGGAGGCTTGGTTGTTACCTTTATAAAACAGAGTTTGGAAAAGTTACTATGCATTCTGGCTGATGGATTCAGCAAGCTATAGTCCAAAAGACTAAAGTCTCTAAGCTCTGTTAAAAAAGCAGGTCCTCTTCCCAGTTGAAGGTATGAATTTAAAATTGCAGTCATCCGTGATACAGTGTGGGATTCATGATCATTAAACTTAGGGGGTGGAAAGCATTTCAAGACTCCACATCTTTTTCAGGATCAGAACTGGAACATACATTAAGGTTATCATAAACTTCCTGCTGAAACAAAATAGGCTTCTCTGGTCACTGATCTCCTTTCCTGGAAGAACATATGGAAGCATTCATCATACAAGTCAAAGCCATCATATGAGGCTTTACACTCTTGTCTCACATTTTCAACAGAAGAGACTTGCAATCCGGTGGCCCCAATCCATATGGTATGTGCTTTCCCATATTGCTGTAATGTCTACTTCCTTCAACTCTTAATTTTTACTGCATGGGCCTTTCAGCCAGAACCTACAGGAGATCTGCATAAAGATATGGCAGTTCTGTGGGTCAGCCACCAAGATTACCTCTCTTTGTAACATTGTAGAACAAACTTTATTCATGATTGCTACAGCAAAAAAGCTATTTGTTGTTGTGTGCCTTCTAGTCATTTCCAACATGTGGCAACCCTAAGGGATTTTCATGGTGTTTTCTTGGCAAGATGTGTTCAGAGGATGTTTCCCTTTGCTTTCCTCTGAGGCTGAAAGAGTCCAAAGTCACCATGGCTGAGTGGGCTTTTGAAGCCTGGTCTCCAGAGTTGTAGTCCAGTGGTCAAACCACTATCATTATGCAATGAAGCCATCCTCAGATGAAAGTTTATGGTTGCAGTGACAAAGGGAAAGATGAGATAGCTCCCAAAATGTGTATTGATTCCTAATTCCTAATACTTTTTAATGAATAAACAGCAACTGAATTGTCCCCAGAAGTCTGTAGGAAGTCAGTAAAAATGCATCTTAGCATCCAGACATTACAAGTTTTTCATGATTGATCCAGAAGCACCCTGTTGTTGGACTTAGTGGCAGATCATGCACAGCTGATACAACAGAAACTATGCCACATGATCTGCCAAGACTCTGTTAATCTCTTCTTTAGATTACAGATCAGTTAAGCCAACTAGATATTCAGCTGTGGATATTGATAGGTTAATAAAATAACACCTCCCTAGAACATACACATCAGAGACCCACCTCAAATATGACTAAAGTTCATGATAAGGCTGGTGCAAGCTTTCCTGATATATCTTGCTAAAATCCAAGTTTGTTTTTTGTATTCAGTAGCGTATAGACCAATCCTTGAATACCTTGAAATACGTGGTACCTTGACATATGTAAGAGTTAAAACACACTCCAAAAATAGTTCTGCCACCCATTCCAGAAACTAAATGGAACAGCCAGCAGTTTATGCTCTGGTTGCAGATTTGTCTAAGCTATTTGGCTAGCTTGTGTTAGGAAAAAGAATGAGTTAGATGGATCCATTACAATAACTCAATCTGGCAGTGTTTGTGCCCTAAATCTAACTGTTAATCCTGACTTGATTAGCCCCATGAAGACAGTGGTATTTACATAAGTTCTGACTTCCTATTTAACAGTGGATTTAATGGGTCAATAGAAGTTGGTACCAGCAATTGGATTTAGCCTTATGTTTTTATTCATCTAGTTAAGATATGGAAAAATTAAGAAATGAAATGAACCTGCACCTTGAACAAAGAATAGCTCTATAAATTGTATTGCTGTTGTTACATTTCCCTATTTTATTGCCTCCTGTTTCAGAATACCTCCAGGAATTCACAACAGTTAGTTCTGAGACCTCATCGTAGCCCTCTAAGGAGCATTAAGAATCCATTTAAGCAAGCAGTATGCTTGGAGAATCTAAATACAGTAATCAATTGAGATTCTATTATTAAAAAGCTATCATACTATGTTGCATACTTTGCAATTCTTACAGAAGTAATGATGCGGCTTATTTTAATGTCTCTAATGAGATTGTGACTATAGGTTATTCTCTTTTATGAATACCAATAAAAGTTTCAAACCAAATATGTATTAAATGCCCAATTAGTGATGGAATTAGACATATGATTTTTGAATTTATGTTTTGATTCTAAGTTTTATAGAGGCATTGTTCATTTTTTAAAGAAAAATTTCCAGCTGTTATTTTCCCATAAAACAAATCTTAATCTCTGATTATTTTATGTAGATTTTCTAATGGTGCAAGGCTAAAATAGGGACTGTGGTCCAGTCCCAACATACCAATATATTCAGGGTCACTGTGCTTTTATCACTGTGGGGTATACAGACATGTGCCAGAACCTATTTCTAGTCTCAGTTTTATAGCACCATAAAACAAAGAAGATTGCCTCCTCTTGCCTTTCCCATTGTGCCTTAATGATGAACCTTGCTGTCAGATCCAGAAATGCGTAGCACAGTTCGCAATGCTAATAATGGATGCTGTAAAACGTAGCTGACCACTTTGAATTAAATAAGTTACTCAACTCATAGGAAAAAGTATTAATCTTAATTTTCAGCTATCCTGGTCACAGGGAAGATTGATTTCCAGTAAATTTAGTCAATTTATAAAGTGAGATTTTGTGGTTTCATAAAATATTGTATTCCGTAACATGACATAATTATCATCTTAATTGGAGTCCTGTAAATAAATTGTATACTACACAACTTCCATTGAGTAAACGTTATTTTGATGGACACAGGTAGGTTTCTGTTGGAGAATGCTGGAGAAATAATTTTGGGTTTTCATGAGAATGTACCCAATGTGTACTTTCTGTATGTAACTTGCTATATTTTGATAACTCATTCAAAATGTGGTGCTGGAAAAGAGTTCTATGGATACTCTGGACTACTAAAAGGACAATGGGTCCTAGAGCAAATGTTGAACTCTTCCTAGACGCCAAGATGACTAAACTGAGGCTGTTGTATTTTGGCCATTGGATGAGAAGGTATGACTCACTAGAACAGACAATAATGCTTGATAAGGTCAAGGGCAGTAGGAAAAGAGGAAGACTTCATTATAGATAGATAGACTCAGCCAAGGAAGCCATAGCCCTGACTCTGAAAGATTTGAGCAGGGCAGTTGAGGATAGGGCGACTTCCAGGTCTCTCATCCATAGGGTTGCCATAAGTTGAAGTTGATATGACAGCAGTTAACAGCGGTGTGATGCAGTCCTCCAAATTAAAAAAAAGTACAGAAAGCTGCATTTATTCAGAGAAGGTATGCATATAAGTATGTACATATAATTCTGGAAAGAAAGTAACATTCAAAACTTCATTCAAGCTGCAGGAAAGAAGATTCCACCTGAACCTCAGGAAGAACTTCCTGACAGTCAGGGCTGTCCGGCAGTGGAATCTGCTGCCTCGGAGTGTAGTGGAGTCTCCTTCTTTGGAGGTTTTTAAGCAGAGGCTGGATGGCCATCTGTCGGGAGTGCTTTGAGGATATTCCTGCATGGCAGGGGGTTGAACTGGATGGCCCCTGTGGTTTCTTCCAACTATACATTTCTATGATTCTATGATTCATAATGATTCATAAGTGGCTGCCTGTTAATTGTGCTGCCTGATTGTCTTCAGTTACCACGCTGTTGCTAGTCTGTCACTAAATTCTTTCCTCTAAGTTTATCCTATTAAGAATTTTTGGTCACTGTCGTACTTTGTTTCAAGTATGAAAAAGCTGGTTCAGAGCTAAGAAAACATAGTCAGATTACAACAATGTAAAAAACCTGCTGCAGGGGATACCAGCTAAAGGGCGGAGTGGGGGGAGAGATGTTATTTCAGCAAAGAATTATAGATAATTTTGTTTTGTTTTGTTTTGAGGCTGGTTGTAGCCCTTAAAGGGGCCACAGTTGTTTTTGTACTCTCATGAATCTGTGTGGCCAATGGACAAGAAAAGCTGATGCTGCAGGGAGGGCTATATCCTCAGGCCTAGACATGATCCTGGTGCATTGTTGATACTGAATAAATGGTAGCTTAAACAGGGAAGCAATAGTCTAAACTGGCCATGTCTTTTGTGCATGCATCTTCATATATGACCTACCCTTTATTCTTTCTCTGATGATATACCAAGGTCTCCTGTAACAAGGATATTGTGTATCCCAATAATAAGATGAAGCAGATGCTGCAAAGCAGTATTTAAAATTGAACTGCAGGACTAATGAGTAGCTACTCTCTGTGGAGCAGGATAGAAACCAGGGAATGAAAGTAAGTGAAGAGTTGTTAGTAGCCTGGGAAAGAATTGAATAATGTTCTGTCTTGGCAGCTTAATAGTTTTTCTCAACTGAAATCCTGTTCATTGTATTGACAGAAATGGCAGAAATTTTAAGTGTTCATATTTTGTTTGGGGACAGAAGTTGAACAGGGGGAAATCTGTTAATGCAATCAAACACACACCATTAAAAGCACAATCAAGTTTATAGCATGTTTAATAGTTTTTTTTCCTCAGGAACTGAATATATATTAAAATAGAATGGTTTGTCATTCCAGGAGGAAATAATATATGGAGAAAAACTTTGGCCTAAGAAAACATATTGCAATGAAGTATTTAGAAAGGCTATTCCTAATTGAATTGTCAATTGTGTAACAGTTTAACCTGCACCACCTGGCATTCAAGAAGTTAGTGTTGCTATTACTACATTTTCACTGTATTAGTTGCTTTGTTTAATCAATAAGCAAAATATACAAATATGTTCCGTACTTGTGAAAATCAACAGCTACAAAAGAGTATTTTTGTAAGTTTCAGTAGTGTCTCAAGATGTTGTAACGTAAGAAGCTTATTCATACATCTTCACTTACTGACATGCTGTTATTTGAACAGCTGGAAAGCATGACAGAGATCTACATTCAGTTGTTTGTTCCAGCTATAGTAGATATATTACATCAGTTAGAACTTGATGAGTCAATACTTGTAGCAGTTTCATTAATTTAATTGGTCTACTCTAGTTGGGACTAAGGCCATTTCCGCACTAGGCTGTTATAGCACGAGGATTCCACTTGCAACATCCTATGGAATCCTGGGGTTTGCAGTTTCGGGAGGGGCTGGCCAACCCCTCCCGAAACAGCAAACCCCAGGATTCCATAGGATGTTGCAAGTGGAATCCTCATGCTATAACAGCCTAGTGCGGAAATGGCCTAAGAGTTGGATAGGTGATGTTGTATCACAGACTGCTTCTGCACAAGATCACTATAACGCTATAGCAGTGGATTATTACTGGTCCTAGAGCCATGCTTCTGCATGACATCATCACTATCCAGCTGTTATCCCATCCCCAAGCATCGCCAAATTGCCATATTCTATTTCCAGAAAAAAACTGTTAAGAGCCTCCTATAGTGCTTCAATCTCACAGCTGTCTTAATGCAGTACCGTTATAGCACTTGATACCGCTTCCTGTTATAATGGATCCAGCAGTGGGCAGGCTATGGGCATAGCCAGCTCATCCTCTCTCATTGACTCCTATGATCTGGTAACTTTCTATCACCTTTCCCTGTTTATTTTAAATGTCTCCTTTGAGTCAAAACTATTTATTTTTTAGATACATTTTTAAACAGTATAGAGCAAAAGTGCAATAGCGTACTCCATGTCTTGCTGTTACAACATTGCTGTGTTACTACAGCTTCCAAACAAAGCAAAACAAAAAACAAAAAATCACCACCCAATCAGGGGCAGGGTGAGGGCGGGGCATGAGAGTGGCCAAGCATGCTGTAATGCAGAAGGAACACCAGTGACTATACTGCTACCCATCCACTTAAGGGTATGAAAAAGAGCATCACTAACCTGGTAGCCTCGTGCAAATGATGATGCCATCATTATAACGATATAACATGCTTATGGTCTCTAGTGCAGAAATGGCCACAGTTAAGCTTGCCATGTTGTATGTAGGATAAGACTCTTGTAACTTTAATTTCCTTGTAATGTTGCAGTTGTCTCACTGGTGGAAAGTGGACAGAGAGGGTATGGAGGTACTGGTGACAAGAACAGAGTTTGGCATTTCTGTGCTCCCCGCCACCACTAGGGAGGTAAAAGCCATATTAGGAGAGAATGGCTAGCTCTCATCACCATATATCCCCCTTCCTGTAATCACTATCTATCACTATGCCTCATCTCTCTACAGATTACATAAATCAGAAAGGCGTATAGCTGTAATTACAGTTAAAAGCAAACAAATCTGTGCCCTTACAGCTCCCAAAGGAATTACCCCCCCCTTCCTTTGGTCTTGCCCTATTGTCCATGAGCTAGCCACCCAAGGAAAGGTTCTTTTCAAGCTCTTCCCTGTGGAAGCTGTTATAAATTATCCAGAGAATGCTTGAAATTGCTGTCTCTGTTATTTGCATCTTACCTGAGTTCCTGTAGAAGGCAATTGTTATTGTTAAGCCATTTCTACACTACACTGTTTTAGTGCTATTATTCCACTTTCAACATCCTATGGAATTCTGGGATCTGTCATTCACTGAGGCCAAAAAGCTCTCTGACTGAGAATTCTAAAGGCCCCTCCCTAAACTGCAAGCCCCAACATTCCATAGGATGTTGAAAGTGGAATAATGGCACTATAACAATGTAGTGCAGAAATGGCCTTAGTCTCAACTAGAGGACAACCATTGGATCAATTGAATTTATCTGTGTGGTAATTCACCATTAAACAAGTGATTCAATGGGCCTACTTTAGTTGAAACTGACCGATAGAATTCATTCCAAATTGTTCCTAGAGAAAGCACAAGTTAAGGGGATAGCAGATTGCAAAGCACATACACACTTCCTAGCTGGAACAATGATCTCTTCCTCCCTCTCTTCCTTTAGGGTGGGTGCTAGAGAAAGGGTTTCAGTCTTATCCTGAAAATGTGGGACTAGGCCCACTGTGTCTTTTTTTTTTTATCTTATCTTCGTCTCCTCTAGTTTGGCATGGCCTATCATCCCAAGCTTCTATTACTTAATAGTATATGTTGACCTATTGACCTTTTTTTGGAGACTAGAGTTGTTGTTATTAAGATAAGGAATACCTTTCTCCAGTAACCAGTTTGTAACTGAGATAGGAGACTCATGTCATGCCAGGCAACATGATCCATCTGTATTTCTCTTCTTTAGTGCCATAAATGCTTAAGATTTTGAGTGCATACTTTTCATGTGGGTCATATCATTGTATCATTAGAGAACAGATATACTCATTGTAGAAATGTTTCTAGATTCTTCTTTGTTCTAACTTTAGTATAATTTTTAAATATAATACTTAATTCAATCCGACAATCTCAAAGCAGGTATGCACAACTAAGTGAGCAATATCTAATATATCTGTGGACAAGCCATGTTTTACCACTTCAATAAAAATATTAAATGGTTGGTGAATGACAATGTTTGCAAATTGTTAGGTCTGAAAATTCCCTTGGCTAGTCGAGATTAAAATAAACCTAAAATAAAAATAAAACTATTTTTTTTAAAAAATATAGGTAATATCTTTGAAATGGCAGATTAATTTTTAAAAAGAATTATTCTCTTTGAAGGATACATTTTATTAGACAACTAAAATAACACAACTAGTGTGAAAATTGCTGATTTTCCTACAATTCATCCTCATCCTAGATGGTACAATAAAGTACCTATGTAGAGGAAGAAGCTGGCCAGTGTTGAAGCTCTGTGGCTTGCAGTTAGCTGTGTTCTTAAGGTACAATGTGGGGGGACATAGCAGACATTCAAATGTGACTCAGCTTAGTTTGCGAGATGTTGGCAATTCCTTAAGATTGCACCTTTACTGTGCCCAGGACTTATTCCAATTAGGATTGTCAGATCAAGAGCGTCTCAAATTCTGAGGTTCCAGACCAGACTCTGAAATCTAAGGATGTTCACTGGTTTGATGTCTTGGAACAGGTCCTAGTGATATCATTAAATATAGTATTAAGCATAGAGCACTATTGCTTGAAACATATCATTCAGTTAAGAAAACCATACAAATCTAATCCTAATTCCTAATCCTAAGAGTTTTTCTAAGTTTTGAACAACAACAGCAAAAACCCTTTTTGTAGTTAGGTTGTTGTTGTTTTTTTAACTCCATTGCAAGCAGTGCAATGGAGAGAGGAAGAAAATGGAAATCTTTTAACCAGGTCTTTTGGAAACGGGAGAGGAAAAGGAGAGGGGGGAAAGAGGAAGAGGAAGAAAATGATGGTGTTTAGCCAGGAGTTGAGGGACAAGCTGGAGAAAAAGAGCGAGAAGGAAGGAAGGAAGGAAGGAAGGAAGGAAGGAAGGAAGGAAGGAAGGAAGGAGTATAGCCAGTCATTGCAGTAGGGAAAGAAAGAGAAAGAGGATAAAGCGGAAAAGAAGACATTTTGCCAACTGTTGTGGGAGAGGACAGGAAAGAGACATGAGGAAAGAAGTGAAATCAAAGATTAAAAGAAAAAGCAATCAAATGCTTAAGCAGAGCTGAAGAAGGAAGTCGTTTGCACAAAGCTTTTTGTTAAAGTTACAGCCCAGTTGCACCTCAGACCAAGAAGGGAATACATATTAAAGCTTTGGCTTTTTAGAGTAGGGTGAGGAAGACAGGAACAGAACTGCAGAAGTTAAAAGTAAGATAGGAAGAGCCACAAAGCAGCAATCCCGTAGTACTATATCCAGTGACTGAAGCAGTAAATTCTAAGGCAACTCAGCATGTCCCTGCACTGATGATTCCTTTCTCCTGAGGTTTGGTGCCAGCTGTGGTTTGAAAACATTGAGAGGGGAAGAAAAGAGGGAAGGAAGTAGACAGGCATATCCCTGGGTATGTGTAACAGCTGCTTCACAACATCCTGCAGCTGCAGGGATTGGGAACACACAGTGTTTTCTTTTTCTTTTTTCAAGGCAGCACTCTTACCCTGTGATTTCTCCCCTTGTACTGAGGCCTAATGGCAGGGTCCACACCCAGAGATTTGTGAACCCTGTTTAGGATGAAAAGGCATACCATGTTTGATCTCCCACTGCTATAAATAAGCTGTTTCCAGCTGTTTCCTAAAGCAAGCTCTGTTCTTAGGCAAAACAGACAAGTTCGTTGGTAGATGGAAAACAGAAGTGTCAAAAAACTGGATAGTCTTTTTACTGATAAATCTGCTGTATTAAGTAAATAAAAATAAAATAAAAATTAACAAGAGCCAAAGCAAGTAACTTAAGTTAACAGGGCAACTAGTCACCTAAAACTGACATAGAATCATTCAGAGGGATATTATTGTGTTAACTTTCATTTGAGTTTGACATGGCAGTTGGCAAATTGTCAGTTAAACAAAACCTCTTATAGGACAAATTTTCTGTTATGTGGGAAACTACTGTGGTTTCTCGGCAATTCCATTTTGTCTGACACAGCTAAATATACCCCTTAGTTTAAGAGTATAGTATCCTTATGTAAACTTTAAAATAGAATACTATTCTATCTTTCCTTTTTTTTTTTTTTTAGCTTTTTAATAGTTCTTGCTAGTGTGCAAAAATAGTCAGAAGTATAATGACTATTTCTGGCAGTCAGCTAAGTGTTGACATACATATGTACAATTCAATTATGGAAAGAACTGTGGTGATCAATATATACTAGCTCCTGTTCAAGGCAGAAGTCAGCATTGAGTGGGAGAAGGGATCCCCCAGTTCTCCACAACTTGTAATCCATCTGCTGAAGGGTTATGGTAAGGATCAGGAAAATGTGTCCTGCAGGCTGCATGAGGACATTACTTTTGCGGCCCTCAAACACACCCCACTAGTCTATCCAAGCCCACAATTTGCCATGATTTGGTGGTATTCTTTGCTTGAAAACCACACTAAAAGAAAATATCTCCATGTTTCACCATGTCCAGAATGATAGCTGGAAGTGATGCAGTGTCATTCCTGATTGGCATTTGGGGCAGGACACAGACAAAAAATGGAAATATTTTGGAGGTATTTTCTCATGCTGTTGAGACTTTGACCCACTGCTCCCATGCAGTTGCCCAACCTTGGGTTATAGGTTTCAACAGAAGCCCCACAACACCAGCAAATCTGGCATACAATGCCAGATATGCTGTCACCACCGTTGGCAGTACAGAAAAATACCTCAGTTTGTGGCATCAGGACAGTGTGACACAAAAGCCATTCCACTGGCAAAAAAAATACTGGTGAAATGTAGGCATCAGCCTATCAAGCAGGAAGTTGGACTGGTAACATGGGTTTCTAAGGACAGGAGATGTCCCAGAAGGGTGGCTCACGCAGTAACAATGGCTGATGTAAAAGGCAGTCTGTTAGTGTATGCAGCAATTCTGCTGGCTGGCTGTGGCTGGATATGAAAGGGACCTTTCTTACTTTTCTTAGTGTGGATTCAAATCTGGAACTCACTCATATATAAATAATGAACTGTTCCATTTGGATTGGTTTTCTCTAGTAGCCCTTGTGTTCCTGGCATCTATGCTTAGCTGCTGAGGCTGGGAACATGGGAGATGGCAAGTGTCCCATGTTGAATTTTGTTTAAAGATAAACTATAATCCATAGGCCTATTCTCATGTTGTGAATCTGAAGTGACAACTTTAACCAAGTTTGCAAGGCATGGGAAATACTGGTAAAATTGCATTCTTAAAATGGCAGAGTGGTTTATATGTGCATTCTTTCTGTAACAAATTATTCAGCTATGTACTGGGTCAGGAAGGTTCTAAAGCAGCATTCTGGTAGGTTACCACGTGTCTTCATTTGAGGTGCATAGGCAGCCTCCATAAAAATGGTAGCCATTGGAGTCTGCCATCTTGTTTTATGGGGACTGTAGTTAAAAAGAAAAACAATGTCCTTAAAATCATACATTTTCTGAATGAAGCATCATTTCTAAAGCATTGGGAGGTGCATGACAAAGATATACCTGTGCGGGGTGGGGGGAACTCTGAGGCTAGAAATAGCAGCAGACCAGTTTGTTACCAAAAAATGCACACACAAACCATACTTTCATTTGCAAGTCTTTCCTCTGGAGAAAAAAAAAATAGAATTTCCCTTGTATCATGGAAAATATTGTGTTTCACAATTTTTCACATTTTGAGGGGAGTGTCAAAACAAGTTTAATTTTTTTGTTCAGTAATTGCTGTGTACTGCTTTGGCTAAGTGATTAGGGAATGTATTTGTGTGGAAGTTTTTTCCCCCTTATGCATGAAAAGTAACCGGTGCTGTTGAGAGTGTGTGTCTGTAGCTGTCCATATTGTGTCTACTAGAGCCTTTTTCTCTTCTGGCCTAGGGCCCTTCAGCCCTATCCAATTACAGCACTATGGTTCCTTCTTTCACTGCCATAGCTGTATCTTATGGAATTTTGGGTTTTATAGTATTGCAAGGCACTAGAATTCTCTGCCTGGGAACTCTGAATATCTCTCTCTAAATTGCAGATCCTGGAATCTGAAAGGATGCAGCTATGCCAGTTAAAGTGGAGTCATTGTGCAATAATGGTGTACTGTGAAAGGACCCTAGTTGTAACTCCTTGCCTCCGGAGGACTATGCACACTTTGTGCAGGCATCCTGACAGGAGCTATATCAGTGCTGTACCATGTTTCTTCATTTCCCTCCTTTTCATGTGTTCATAAAACAATGATTCTGGAGAGTTTAAGGAGACACATTTATTGATTGATTTAATGCCTTGTCTTTCTCCCAGCATAAGACCAAGGCAGTACACTGTACAAAGTACAGGTAAAAAAAATGATTATACCATTTTTTAAAAAAATCCCATCAGAATAAAGATCCAGCACACACAAGAATGCATTACATGACCCTGCTGCAACAGCCAGTTAACTATCAAAAGCCTGCCTAAATAAAAAGGTCTTTGGCTGCCAGCAGAAGGAAAGCAGAGAAGGGGGCAGTCTAGCCTCGTACAGGAGAATGTTCTACAACCTGGGAACAGCCATCAAGAAATCCCTCCCATATGACCTAACCAGATGTGCCCCTGACAGTGATGGTACTAAGAAAAAGCCAAACCTAATAATACATTTTATGCCACTATACAGACCATAAAACAGGCAAATAAGTTTAAAAAGTCAAATGAAAATAAAAGCATGTCTGTACCATTCAAATAATCAAAGAGGATTTAACAAAGAAAAAAATTAACAATAAGCGTAATAAAACAGACTAAAAAGAACTTGACTTGACAAGTGTCTGTGACCTTGTACTACTAGCTGCAGCAAGAATCTTGGCTGCATTTTCAATAATAATTACTACAGAATTAAATAACTCATCTGAACTTTCTGGATATGAACAAAGCAAATGGGGAAATAAAATGAGTTCCTAGATCCCTGTTAAAAGTATAATACAGACGAATATAAGATTGTGCTTCAATAACACCACTTCCACATGTACAAATTTTCAAGCAGTGGGGCAGACCTTTACATCAGTCTTTCATGGCGGCTGATGGCAAAGAATTAAGACTGGCCTTGCAGACCTTTGTCTGGGCTATGGGAATTCAAACCTTCACCTTTAGGACTGCCAGGGGATTTGCAGCAACAGGGTCATGGCTGTGCAAATGGAACTAACAGAGTTGGGTCATTTCAATGATGTTAGTCTCCACGCTGTGTTTGCTGTGATTCAGGTCTGTGCAGCATCAGTTAGTAGCTATCATTTCCATAGGGGGGCAAATCTGCTCTCATTTTTAGTCCAGACTTTAATAGAGCTATCCAATATATAATTAACTCTTTTTTTTTTAGATAGAGTTCAGCACCTTGGATAGTTCCTTAAATCTTCCTGCTAAAACCCAAAGCAGATTCAAAGCTCCAATGACTTAGAAGTCACCAGTTGCCACTGGGTCTGTGAGCCGTGGCCATATTCCCAATGCTCATATGTTCAGTGGTTCCTTCTGTACATAGGCCTCTTTGCTGGCACAGCCTGATTGCTGGGTGGAGGAAGAGCATGCCAGCTGTTTTCCTGAAATTGGGGTATGCTTCCAATAGTTTCTCCTTTCCTTTTGTTACACTGATTGTTCTGCTGGTATAGATGTGGCCTATGTGAACATAGGATTGTTTTGTAAATTAGGTACAGAATTTTCTTTGTGGGAAAATTCGTTTTACAATGCTAGATCATGTGGGTATATAAAGGCATTCCACAAGTTTATTAAGAAATTATTGCTGCTTACTCAGACATGTGACATTGCTTTAAAAGCGAATCCAAGGAATAGTTTGCTGATCAACATCAGGTGTGTCCTTTGCAGCAAAGTGGGAAGACATGTTCATTGCAATAACACTTATTCCTTGAGAAGCTGGCTTATTTTCCTGTTTGTTTTATATGGAATAACGTCTGTAAGATCCATGCATTCCAGAGAATGTTTTTATATATAGACCAGAATATGAGTCTTGCCACCTGTAAAACATAACACTTTTTTTCAAAAATGTTTAAATTAAAATGCATTCCCCTATTTTCCTGATGGTTACAATGTTCCTGCAGCAAATTTCTGGCAGAAGTCCTTTGTTGAATGTTGTAAAGTGCTTTGAGGGAGCACAGAATATTTGAAGCTTAGTTTGTACTTTACATATGTCAAGGCTGGTAATAATGTGGCCTTGCAAATGGCTTTGGACTGCATATGCCATCATACCTCACCATTGTCTAGGCTGACAAAGGCTGCTGGGAATTGCAGTCCAACAACATCTGGAGGGCTGTGTGATGCTCATGCTAGTGATCTGTGTACCGTTTTGTTCTGATTAGGCATAGTCCTGCAATAGAGTTTTGTCACTTGGGTGCTAATCTGCACTTAGTTTGAACACAACTCTTTGTATTGCTTTGATTGGTCTTTAAACTTTATGTTACAAGACCATCTGTGCAGGAGTACAACTGCAGGTTGCCAGTTGCCTCTGTGTGACTGTATTTAATAGTAAACCAGTCCTCTTTTCTCAGGGATAAATCTACATGCATTAAAAAAAAAACCCATAGAATGATATCAAATTGTGTCTGCCTGCCCCCAGAGCAGACACTTACACCCCTATAGTACCCTGTCTCCTCTCATTTCACCGAGGAGAGGAAAACAATAGACTGTGTAGGAACTCTGTTCTACTCCTCCAACAGAACATTGAATAATATACTCTGCTATGAAAACGAGGGATTTTCTTTACTTGTAATGTAAAGTGGATTTTCTACCAGTTTAGGACATTGAACAAATGTGATTTTATTTTCCAGTATGCAGTAACTTCCCTCAAGACTATTCCAGAGTTACGCAGGAAGTGTGATTCACAAAATGAAGACAGAACAGGTATGCCGCTTCTATTCTACAATTCTCACTTTAAAGGTTCTATTTGTTCAGGAGGACCATAATGGATTTTCTTTTTCAGCAATGTTTTTTCTTTTTCTTTTAAACTTCATGCTTGTGTGATAGCTTTCTGGTTGTATTGAGTTTCTCCACCACTACTACCACCACCAGTGCTCCCTGCATTTTCCTCTGCATTTTTTCCCTTTAAGATGTTAGGTCATTAGCAGCAGCAACAACAAAAATAGTTCCATAAAAGGATTTGGCGGTATACAGATAAACGCAGGGTTTAATCTCAGCAGCTCCAAACCACAGTATATGCAACAATTTACTGAAAAACCCGAGAAACCATTAGTGACAAGACATAATGATGTAGGCGCCAATGAAAAAATGTTGGATACATTTACTACCCATATGGTCATGACCAGTTTGAGGCATGATGTTTTGCCAAATTCTGAAACTCTATCAAGGATGCTACAAGATAGAATCTATTCTCAGGCATACTGTAATAGTTAAGATGAAAGCAAAGTTTTTGAGTTTAATAGTGTAAACTAAATGAAGAGTCATGGCACATAGATGAGAACCAGCTGGAGACCTTTTCCCCCACTGACAAAAAGTGCATTCAGTGTTGTTTTTCACTTTGTAAATCGGATTAAGGCTCTTTTGTTTCTGTTTTCAGCATGAAGCAAATTGTATTGGTGAGAGTAGCATTATCTGTGTTGCACTTTGAAATATTCATTGTACTTACATCAAATCATGGTTTCATTAATACTTTTAAATATGAATGCCTATAGTAGAAATCTGAGGCCTCTTTTTTGTTGCGGGGGGATGGAGATTTTAAGAGCCATATTGGGCTTTGGCAAGGATTTTCTTTCTGTATCATCTTTCACATAACAGAAAATTACCATCATATGTATTAGAGCTATAGCATTCTCCTGCCACAGACATTAGCGACTAAACTGTCACATCCCCTTTCTCAATCATACATGGAAATAAAAGGAAACAATGTCTTCCTCTCTACTCATTTTTCTCCTGATGCTTCCCAGCCCATATTTTACTTACAGCACTAGTGGGGAAAGTGTTTGGCATGCCTTTATCCAAGTAAGTAGGCAAGAAGATGGGGGAACAGAAACAGCTCTAGTTTTGTAGCCATCCATTTTATAACAATTAATCCTGGTTAATTTAAACAGTTAGGTTGATGTAGAAGAAAAAGTGAAAGAAGACACACACACTTGATGTCAACCAATTCACACCTAATACATAATCTTCTTCCTTTCTAACGGTCATAGAGTGATAGAATCATAGAATGATAAAATCATAGAGTTGAAAGGGGCCTCATGGGCCATCAAATCTAAACCCCTGCTCAGTTCAGGATCTCCAGCTAAAACTTCCCAAGCAGGTAGCTGTCCAGTCTCTTTTTGAAGAAGACCAGAGAAAGAGACCACACCACCTCTATAGGCAATTGATTCCAATTATAGGTCCTTCTGTGTTCCTCGGTGCCCATACCCCTTGATGCCATGTCCCTTATAAGGGAACAGACAGGCAGGCATATGAGCATGCCCAAAGTGCTTTGTCATTTGGAAATGAGGGAGCAGTTTCAGTTACCCACACACACACACCTGCTTCCACGTCCTGACAAAATCAACAGGTATGTGTGCACCCAAACTATGATTTTGAGGATCAGTGTTTGAATCCCCATTCAACCATGGAAACCCACTGGGTGACATGAGGCAAGGCACGTTCTCTCAGCCTCAGAGAAAGGCAAAGGCAACAAATCTTGCCAAGAAAGCCACCATGATTCCATTCTGCCTATAAAGTCATATTTACCTTCCTGCACTAGGACTTTAAGCTCATCTTGTTTGTTCTCCAAACTCTGTGCATTGGTGTATAGACATTTGAATCTTTGCTTGATCTCACCTATTAATTTACTGTCACTTTGTCTGTGGATCCCATTTTCTCCCTCAGCTTTTCCTCTAGAATTCAAATCTTTGTGTTTAGAGCTTGCCCTCAGACTGCTGCTTGAGCTATCATCTCCAAGCCCCTAACAATGCCATTCTACTACCAAAGACTTTTTTCCTAGTCTTTGTGAGGTACAACCTCTATCTAAGAAGTGAAGACTGTGGTCCCAAAACCACATCTCTCTTGTCTATACCATCCACATAGCCAGTTATTCACTTTTAGTGTCTTCCTGTCCCTGTGTATTCCTCTATACTTCACCAGCAGAACTGACAATAATGCCATCTGTGTCTCAGACTGCTTCAGCTTCCTGCCCAAAGCTTCATAGTCATGTTCAAACATGTTCTTGACTGTGTCACTGGTATCTGAATGAATAAGGAGAAAGGGGTACTGATCTGTGTTCTTTGTAAGTTTTGGCAAGTTATCAATGACATCCAGGATATGTACACAAAGAAAGCACTCTTCCTGATTCATCTTGTCAAGTTGGCCCACAGGTGCCTCTACAACCCTGACCAATGAGTCCACAATCACCAACATCTTTCTTTTCTTTTTGTTGTGGTTAGTGGTTACCTTGACTCTTTTCTTGGCATGAGGTGTCCTTGTTGTTGTGTCTTCTTCACTGCTGTTATCTTCCTGAAGATTAGGTAGGGATTGCTTAGTTGGAGAAGTTCTGAATTCCTTCTGTACAGTCTGCTTCTGGCAGTGACTTTCCTCCAGGGTGTTTCATCACTGTTGCAGACCTCTTCATTTTCCTTGGCAGTTTCTTCTTGTTAGTTAAGTAGGATGAATACTCCCCGTGTTCTGTCCAGGAAGTCCTCCTGTTCTCTGATGCATTGTAGAGACACAACATGTAGCTATAATGCACTTACCTTCTCTTCAAGACAGCTACCAGTTTGCACTTGCTGTAGATGTAAGTGGTGATGTTTTCTGGCAAGAAGAAAAACATTGCACATATATTGCAGTGAACAATTATGGATCATTCTACTTCCATCTATGCAGTCATCTCTCTCCCATTTCTCGCTCCTCTACAGAGCAGCATTCCTTCTTGATTTTTCTCATATTCCTTGAAATTTTCTTCTGAGGAAGTTCTGCCATTCCTGTGAAGTTTAGCAGTATCAACCCAATTGTTCTAGGGTGGCCCCAGCACTGCCTCCAGGATAGGCAGGGAACTGCACTCCCTGATGGTCTCCAAATGCAAATGGTATTTGCACATAGTTCAAAGTACACTGGAATTGTGATCAAAGGGTTCAGATCAGAGCTTGTTGATCTATCTATCACTTTCATTGCCCCAAAAATAAGACAAGATATTTCCTGAATTATCAGGAAATAGCCAATCCAAATCCCTTCTAATAAGATCCAAATCTTCTCATCTAGATAGACCAGATCCTCAAATTGTCTTCTTTCTCTCACTTTAAATCCCCTGCCTAGGACAGGCAGCAGAATTATTCTAGCAGCAGGAAGCAGCTGCAAGCAAGGCAGGAAGTCTTTGCATCTTTAGTACTGGCACACTCTATAGCAGTACAATTAGCAGATGCAAGGCCCTAGGAATATAATTTCCCATCCAAACTGGAATTCCAAGTAATCCTTCAGGAAACTGTAACCCACAGCTGCTGTAGCCTTGTGTCCTGACATTTTTCAATTCAGCACATGAAGTCCCACATAGGAGTGTGAAAAAGACTTTCCTCCCATTATGGCTGCTTCTTCCCCCCAGTATCACCAGCCAGCTAAGTGGAAATGGGAAGGGAACAGTGGAGGGTTTTTTGAGGAGATGTGATTAGGAAGAAGATATGGGGCAGCATCTGTTAGTTACACATGCAGGTACAATTAAATATTATACCTCTATATGTACTTTGGATTCCCTGTTGCAAAAATAATCTCAATGTGTGAGTGCAGAAATTCTGGAGATGAGCCAGCCAGCACAGTCCTGCTCTTCTTCACTGTCTGTTGATGTGGATATATGCCTGAAGGGTATGCATTGTAAGAGGGGTGAACGAGAGAGAGAGAGAGTTGGGTTTCATCAGTGTGCAAATATTTTGGACTCAGTGGCTTCACTGTCACCCAACAGCTTTGTTTCTTCTTTGTGGTCTCTGTGATTTACACAAATGTGTTATCTGTACCTATTCAGTGCACTGTTCAGAACCTTCTACAGCTTGACAGCAAGCATTTTGGTGGGAACTCCGCCCCCTCCCCAGCGGCTATATAAGCCACCTTCCTGCCTAAACTGTCAGTTCCTTTTTGTCTGCCGTAGTAGCAGTGCCATTAGGACCCATTGTTTATATGTTGAATATGAGAGGACACAGAATGCTTACATGCAGATGTCATGATACACCATGGCTTATCATAATGCAAACAAGGCTGGCCTCCCCCTCTGTTTGCACAGTTTCCTTTCCCTTCCTCCAGCATAGTTAGAAAGAGCAATTTTGAATTTTTCCTTTCTGTTTCTATTTAGCTATAGCTTTTTTGGGTCATCAGAAGCAAACTCAAAAAACTATGTTTCACATTAACTATGTTTTATCTGAAGTAAGCAAGGTTAAAGCTGATTTATAAAACAGGCTTCCTCCAACAGACCACAGTAAAAGCTAACCACACATTAAACTGTCCTTAATGTAAAATGGAAGCAGAAGCTTCTAAGTTCTTTATGGCTATATTGAAAGAGAACAGGTGAGCAAGAGTGTGCAAGAAAAGTGGGCAGACAGGCTTGTGTTCTTTGTAATATAACATGATTTGTTGTAACTATCAAAAATCTTTGAGAAATTTCCTCAGAGAACATTCCAGGACAGCGGCAAATTCTTGCTCAGCATCTTCATCTGAGATGTCCCTGTCAAGAATGAAAAAAATTGGGGACAGTTGGACAAATTCATGTCATAAGTGGGATCATACATAGTAGCTATCCCCAATACCATGGACAATCTCTATTTTCTAGTATGTGTGATAGCTTGGCACAGTTACTTTTTTTGAACTCCCAGAATCTCAAACCCACTTTGTTCACTGACCAGACTAGCTGGGGAATTCTGAAGTGTGTAATTTTATAAAGTAACTTTTCCAAGTGTTTGTCCTTTCCCTCTTTAGTCTCTGTCTTACAGTGTGTGGATTTTGTTACTTCTGTATGCACATAGGCTCACACAATCTTCCACTCCATCTGTCTTCCAACTGCCTATCTCAATAATAATTGCTGCTGAAATGTTTTGAGTTTCAGCAATAAGTACAGCAAGATCTATTATCAGATTGTACAAACATTTCTTGGGGGGAAGGGGAGAAATGGTTGCTTTACTTGCACATATACTGCAGAAGCCTTTTCAGGTCAGACTGTTCTAAATCAATGAACAGAGCAGGCAGATGCAAGGACCCTTGGCAACATCCTGTAATGGAAAGAGACATGCTAGCTTGAGAAGATGGGGGATTTTAGGAGCATATTTAGGAGCACAAGAGAGACCTTTTTTAATCCCCAAGATTGAGTGTGGTAACACCAGCATTAAAAGTACCAAAAGCTGCCCAAAGTATCAGTCTGATAGGAATTATTAAACTGTAGGTGAAGATTGTTACTGAAGATAATACCAGCCCAAAGTCTAAAATAGTAGAAGTATGGAAAACTAAAGGTATCCATATATGCCTTGATTTGATAGGTTGCTGATATTGCAATCTTAGACAAATTTCAGCGAGAGTTGGGCCCAGTTAGATTCACTTTTGAGTGCATTGGACTGCTCTGTAAATCATTGTCTTAAGACTGTGATACAATTGTTAGACTGTTAGGACCAGGGAGGCCTGGGTCCAAATCCTTCCCCTGGCATGGAGATTACTGGATGACCTTGGCTGGTCATTATATCACTTCCTACACTATTTCCCAAGATTATGGAAAATATACATAAAAGGGGAGAGACAGAACCGTGATGTCCAGGATGATGAACCTTTTTCAGTCCAAAGGCTAGCTCCAGTGCAGCATGTCATAAGCAGACCCCACTTCTCACATGTGCTCCCCATATGATTGCTGAAATCCCTCCCACACGCACACTCTCTTGAATACTAAATAAACTGCTCACTTCTGAAAATGCTCCCCACAACATAGCAACATAGCATCCATTGGCAACACTCTCTGTATGTGTAGTAGGAAGGGGTAGCGGCTGTAGTGTCAAGATTCTTCCCTACACTTATGCCATTTCTAACTGGGGCCCTTTCTGCAGCTTACCTTTTTTCAGTGCTGGGGTGTGGGGATTGTGCAAGCAGCCTCCAGCGAGAGGCTCTTGCGTCCCCGCTGCTTCAGCTCTGCACGAGCTGCCTGCTCATGAGCAGGTAGCGCGAGAGCCCCGCCTCAGCGGGAAGCATGACCGCCATGGCTCCGGAGGCTCTACATGCACAGCAAGTGTGCGTGGAGCCCTGGAGCAATGCACGATCACGCACCACTTTTGGCTGAAAGCCGAAAATTAAAAAAGTGCACGAGCAGCACCTGCCAGACTCTGGAGCATTGCGCGATTGTGAGTGTGTCATGCAGATCACTCCTCACAATCGCGCGACGCTCCAGGCACCCTTTTGCATGGCAAATGCCGTGCAAAAAGGGCCTGGGTCTAGGTCAGGGATGTAATTATTTGCTTATTTTTTTCTCAAAGAAAGCAAATTTGTAATTTTATAGACTGTCTTCTTGGCGCAACATATCTGTGAAAAATGTGCAGCCCCTTGGAGCTTTGTGCAAAATTTGCATGTGGTTGTTTTTGGTGCAATATAGCATGTTCTTCACAGGAAACAACATTTTCCATGCAGAAAGTAATTTCTTCTGTGCAGAAGATGCTGAGCAAGATCTTGCACTGGGAGATATATCCATTGCTTGGGAGCAAGGACCCCAAGCAGTGACAAGGCTCCCTGATACTGCTTGTTGGATCACATCTTTCTATCAGGAAAAGACAGGATGTATAACTGCTTAGTGGCCAACTCTCTAATGCTTTGGAAATCCTTCTGTTGCAGGTGCTGCTTGGCTTCAAAGGCAGGATTTGGGAGTCATTTTGGGTGGTTGCAATGATTCAAGGACTGTAAATCTGAATTCCAAAAATTAGAATGTTGTAACTAAAGTTTACAAGACTGTAAATACAAAATAGTATGCCAGAACCTGTTTCCTGTATGGAAAATGCTATTTTCTTTGCAAAGCAGCCATTTGCAAATTTTGTGCAGAATAAATCCCCAACTGCAGCATTTTCTGCATAGTATTATGATTCTTCTTTAACTGCCAGTGGAATATCCTATGGAATTCTATGTTTTGTAGTTTAGTGAAGCACTAGAGCTTTCTGACTGAGAACTCAAAATGTCTTTCCTTATACTGCAAATCCCAAGATTCCATAGGATGTTGCCTTGACCCTTAAAGTGGAATCATAGCACTATAACTGTGGAGTGTGACCACTGATAAAGCAAAAGGAAGATGAGCCAAAGTCTAATTCTTCAAGAATGAGAAGGAATTCAGAATTAAGGCAGTGACCTTCCAGAAAGCCTCTTATTCAAAATGCCCTACTTAGACACAGTTCCATTCAAATTATAGCTCTTCACTGTAGTGGTATAGTTATGAGACTAATTGCATTTTTTAAGCCATAAATTAGCATCAATTAGTGTTGTTGAGTGTGGTGATTGTGCTTATTTTGTATACATTTAAGCTTTAACCTAATTGTCACAAACTGATTTCACTGACTTCATCTGCTTGTGTGGTTCCCACTCACACACACCACTCTCTGTGCTATGCTTATAACATACTCCCCAGCCAAGGAAAAATGTTGATATATCTGATGAAGCAGATTCTAGTCAGGTTGTCCCACAATAAATATGTTAATCTTTAAGAAACTACAAGATTCTTTGTTATTTCTGAAGTTTTAGCTCAAAACTGAAATTGAAATGAAGCAAATAAAATAAAGAATACATTGACAATATTCACATGGCACAGTAACTGAGAATGAAGCAGTGTGCTAGTAGATGCTAAGTGAGCCATTTCTATCCATGGTTTGCTTCTTGCAGCATCCAAACTTGGCACTGGATTTTCTGTTCTCTAGCTGAGAGAAAGAAAATCCAGAATGTGAGGTTTGGATATCACAGTAAAAGCACAAATTGAATATCACCTTTTTCCTGCTCCCATGTACAGCAGAAGTGATAGCTACCTTATTCCTGAGACTGTATCTACAGTGCATAGTTATAGCAGTCTGATGCCCCTTTTGCTGTTAATGGTTCCATCCTATCAGGCTTTGTGGGCTATTTAGAATTCTCTGTTACAGAATATGAGTGCTATAGCTTACTTGTTAGCAGGAGATTCCAAGTATAATGTCAAACTATAAATCCCAGGATTCATAATACATGTCCATAATATGAAGTCATGGAGGTTAAAATGGAATCAAACTACTACAACTGTGTAATGCAGGCAACATGCCGTTAATGGTTGTTTATTTTGGCATCTAAATGCACCACTGAGTTGTATCCAAGCACAGTCATGTTTAAAGCAGGCCTGTTGAAATCAATAGGGCAATTTGGCCATGACTAACAAGTTCCATTGATTCCAGCGGGTCTTCTTTAAGCAAGATTTAGTCTAGATCCAGATTTTCAACTCTACAGTCTTAATTTTCTTTTATGTCTCAGGTGATCAGTATTATATATTAATATGAAACTAAAGTATATACGCTTAGGAGGGCTAGAGGAATCAACATGGCAAATACTGGATAATAATCAAATTATTAAGTAATAATCAAGTTATTAGATTTTCCTACTAGGGTAAGGGGGAAGACACAGAAAAAGGGAGATTTTCTTCTTTGCCTTCAGGATATCAGACATTTTACATCTTTAACTACTTTAACTACTGATTTCTTTTTACTATTTACTGAAATATTTATATTTTAATATTTATATTTTATAGCCCAATCTACAGCCAAGAATCTCAAACTAAAGGAACTGAAGTCACTGCCATTCTCATGCTGACTATGACAGTTTATCCTCATGCAGGAGTTGTTTAGAGCTGTCACATATTTTGAATTTTACAGTATTTTTTCAGTCCCCTACCCCCAAAAAAGCAAATAATCATGTGGGTACAAGGAAGGTGGTGACTAACAAAATGTTGATGCCTTGTCGCGGTCTAGACCCTCTGTCAAGAGAAGTGTTTTCCTGCCACTTCAACAGAATTCATTTTCTATGCAAAGCCTTTTGAGGTTCCAGTTAGAATTAAACAGCTGGGAAACATGTGGTATCCATTTCCCTCTATCACTTGGAAAAAATTTCACATGTAAATAAAACCGACATAAAAGTGTCACCCTTTGAACCCAGGATCATATATAATATATAAATAAATCTGCACAGTGACAGGTTTTTGTACTGGACATTTTAAATTGCAACTTGTTTTTGGAATAATATATAATTATCCAAGTAAAAACCTTCCAAAAGCTTCTTAAAATATCCAGGTAATAAGGCAAACCTGTTAGTACAGCTGCTTATTCAAACATTGTATTTCTTAGAAAGTCTGGACATCAGTGCAGGATCCTTACAACTGAAGTACTACACTACATGATAAACTTGATCTCAGTAATAAGCAAACACTTTTAGTACTTTCTTCCTACTGAATGGAATGTGCTTCTATCTAGATGTGCTATGGCTAGGGTAGCAGAAATCCATCTCAGTGGTTCTTAACCTGGCATCTGCGGAGCCCTCACAGGGGGTCTGCAAAGCTCTGCTACTGGACACCCACCACCACCAGCAACAGGGATGCAGCAGTGGGGACGGGGGATGCTGAAATTATTATCTTGTTTGCAAATGAGGGAGCAGTTTTGGCACCCTCACACACACCCTGCCACACCTCTGATGAAAGGGACACAACAGCAGAATGTGCACATTTCCAAACTATGACTCTGGATACCAAGGTTTAAATCCCTACTTGGCCACGGAAACCCACTGAGTAACCTCAGGCAACTCATATTCTCTAAGCCTCAGAGAAAGGCAAAGGCAACAAATTTTGCCAAGAAAGCCCCCAGGATGGGTTCACCTTAGAATCACCATAAGTTGGTTGCCAAAGGGGAGAGACATGATGGCTAGAAAGAACCTCCCCCTGAGAGTGGCACTTTTTTGTTGTGTGACTTCAAGTCACTTCTGAACTATGACAACCCTTTAAAGTGAACCTTTCACAGGGTTTGTTTGTTTGTTTGCAAGATTTTTCAGAGGGAGTTGGCCTTTGCCTTCCTCTGAGGCTGAGAGAATGTGACTTGCCCAAAGTCACCCACTGTCTGAGCAGAGATTTGAATCTTAGTCTCCAGAAGCCATAAACAAACAAACAAACAAACAAATATTTGCATACTTCAGTTAACTCCTGGGGATCTCCAGCAGCAAACTATATTTACAGGGGGTTCCTGGTAAAGAAAAGGTTAAGAACCACTGATCTAATTAAATCCTGCAAAACATGTGACACAAAATTACTCATTAATTGAGAGAATTTTTTAGAATATGTGACACTAAATTACTAATTAAGTGATCTATGATAGTATGTCCCAAATTTTAATAGCTAAGGAAGCAGCTATAAACTCCTACTTTTATTTTTGGAATTATTATTATTATTGGAATAATTAATATTACTATTATTATTACTGCAAGCAGTGTCATCATTTATTTATATAGCACCATCACTGTACATGGTGTTTTACAAGTAAAAGAATAAAACAGTTCCCTTCCTTTAGGCTTACAGTCTAATTGTAGCATCCCCCTTTTCCCTGGATACTGCATTTGTACCTTTTCCCCCTCTTGTGGAACAGATAGCAGCTTATGCAGGGCTGTTTTTTGATATAGAAAATTGCATGGAGAAAAATTTAAAAACTGCTCAATCCACCACTTCTGCAAGTCTCTCTTCCCTCAACATCTGCATTTCAAAAGCAAAGCAAAGGTTAGGAATACTTTAGCTTTTCAATCTAAGGTAGTGCTCAAAGTCTCAGATATTTTCTGGCCATTCAAATTAAATCAAAATTTGTGTCCAGATGGTTTCTATTTTTCATATTTTATTTCTGTTCTCTTGTTATATTTTAATTTTTTAGTAGACTCAAGTCATTAAACTTGTTCAATATTAAACTCAGATTTTAAACTCTTCTAATTCATTTCATGCATATTTGATGCTTATGCTCTGCAAGTAAAATTGTTCTGTGACTTCAAGTCAGTAAAATGCAAAAGCTTAAATATGATAATGATGCCCAACTAGAGGTCATTATTAAATCAATGGGTTTACTGATCTTCCAGTGATTTGTTGGATCTTTTCTAGTTGCAACTAATAACTGCATCTAGGCCAAAGTTTATTTTCCATGCCATTTTTGCTGCACATTGCTGCTGCTGCTGTTGTTTGTTGTGTACCTTCAAGTCATTTTGACTTATGGTGACTCTAAAGTGAACCTACACAGAGTTTTATGGGGGCTGAGTGTGAGTGATGCACCCAACATCATCCAGTGGGTTTCCATGGGCAAGCGGGGAATCAAACCCTGGTCTCCTAGCTCATAGTCCAATGCTCAAACCACTACACCATGCTGACTCTGCACATTAACAATAGGACATCCTCTTTTGAAAGCATACAAGATAAAAATAGTAATCACTTCTCTTCTCCTGTATGATTTTTTTTTATGTAGAAGCAAGTGATTTCAAGAGCTTACATGATATATTTTGTGCTTTTTCGTTGGCCCCCAGAACAGTGTCATTGCTTTGTAGATTTTAGATTTTGTTTAGATTTTGCTGCATGGCCAACATGGCTACCCCTGAATACTAGATCTGTAACTGATGGAATTTTTTCTATATTTATTTAATTTATCTCTTAGTTTCTGGAACCAGTTGGAGTTTGGGAGTTTCTACCCTCCTTGGAAATGGACAAAAACCAACTGGCATTGCAGACATGTACAGTAAGTTCAGGCCAGTGAAGAGAGTTTCCCCACTTAAGCACCAACCAGAAAGCTCTGAAAATAATGAAAGTGATGACCAAAAGAACCAAAAAATAGAGTACAAGAAAGGCAGTGACTCCTCATCTGCAACTCAGAATGGCAACCAGAGTCTGGGTGGCGGAGAGAGCCTTAAGACTAAATGTGTCGAACCTGGAGTTTTGCTTGGTGAGCTGGAGCATTATGACCTGGACATGGATGAAATTTTGGATGTGCCTTACATTAAATCCAGCCAGCAGCTTGCTGCTTTTACCAAGGCAGCTCCAGAGAAACGGATTTTGAGTGTGTACTCAACGCTGAACGGTCTCAATGGCAAGCTATGCCCTGCAGGAAACACCGAGAAGGCACCAACAGGAACAACACAGTTCTGTGTTCTGTCCCCCGTGAAAAGCTCTCAGCTGAGAAAAGCGCAGCCCATTGTCCCTGATCAGCATAAGCATTTAGTGGAAGAATTAGAGTTTCCTCAGCCATTAGTTAAATGTGGTTCAGTCCATGAACCCGACGCTCAGACCAAGGGCTTCCTCAACAGGACGTTTGCTGATAAAATGGAGAAGACACTGACCCACGATCAATTAAGGACTTTTCATCTGCAGGAAGCAGTGACAGAAAATAAGCAAGATGAGGCGGGTAGCAATGCAAACTGGAACAGCTCTGGAGGTCTAGAAGAAAGGAATGAGAATATGAAAAAAAATAAAAGCATCTTAAATATTGTGAAAGAAGGGCAGATATCCCTACTGGTAAGTCATTAAAAATAAATTAATTCATAATACAGATTCAACAGGACAAAAAAATTTTTTTATAAAAGTTATTTGGATTTGAAATTGAACCACACACTCTCTGTTACAAAATTCACTTAACCTGAATGATGTGGCTTACAATGAGAATTTATTTTTCAAAAACACTCATGTTTGTAATGGCAAAGATGGTTGATTTTAATATAACAACATATCTGGCATGCATGCTGTGCTTCTTCTATAGTATTCATCAAGTTTAAATCTGCTATTCAGAATGGTGGGGCTTCACTTGTCTGTTATTAGCAGATTAACTGAGTTCCTATTGAGAGAAACTGTGATAGCAACAGAGGGACTTTTGTTGTGTTCTGATTATTATTCAAGAGTGTTTACCCCAGCTCGTTGCAACAGCTTTCATGAACAGGAGCTCACACAGAAGCCTCAATTGGCCTCTGACCCGCATGAAGATTTTAGTTAGTTCCAGCTTGGTGATCAGACATCATGAAAAGGCGTTTCCAAAGCAACTAGATGCAAGCTAACAAGGTTGGTGTGGGGGAAAAACAAGCATTATCAGCATTCTTCAGTGTGTACCTGGCTTTGCTTGTGCTTTAACTAGAAAATTATCTGGAGCAGAAATAGTGTTATATCATAAAATAAAGCAACAAACAAAAATCCAGCATTTTTTAAAAAATAGCTGCAATATTTTATTGCACTATGATGAGAAAAAAGCAGGGTGTCTGAAAATTATCTTCACAGTTTCAATAGTATATACAATTGAAATTGTAAAGATAATTTTCAGACACCGTATAGTTAACTATAGTTAGTGTTAGAAAATTATCCTTACAATTTCATTTTTCCCGCTTCTTTATATCCATTCAGCCAAGAGAAATATAAAACAAATATTTCTTTTTGCTTTGTATGAAAATGAAATTCAGAGTCACTAACACAGTTAGGTATCCAATGTTGTCATCAACATGAAATGCACCTTTTCTTTCCAACCGTTCAATCAACCTATTTATTATTTATTTTCTCCTCCTCTTCTTCCTGCATCATCATCATCATCATCATCATCATCAACATCATCATCAACATCAACATCATCACCGCAGTGATCAGGAAACCTGGTAGCTCAGTGCACAGCTATGCTAGGTCCACTGAGATATACCTATAAGCAGTTAATGCTTTATAACTTTTTTCACCCTTTGAAAAAATCTGAACGTTTCATATTCTAATAGAAGGAACAGGATATTACTGAGAAACTGAAGGGTTTGTAGGTGTTAGAACTGGTTGTTGTTGCTGTATGCCTTTAAGTAATTTCCCATTTATGGTGAACTTAAGGTGAGCCTGTCATGAGTTTTTTGGGGGGCAGAGAGTATATGATGCACTCAGGGTCACCCAATGGGTTTCCATGGCTGAGTGGGGAATCAAACTCTGGTCTCCAGGGTCAAAGTCCAATGCTCAAACCTCTATACCACATTGGTGAAGAAGGTAAATGAAGACCATGGAAAAAATGCTCTAAAACTAATAGAAAATAAGAAAAGACAAATGCTTATATTGTTATAGAGTTGGCTTGCATATTTCCTTTTGTTTTGTCTGATGGATCTGTACATTTAGGACAAAGCAACACAATGGAATCTTTTATTGTTCTGCAGAAATTCCCTTAGGAACATAGGAGCTGTCATCCTGCAGAAGATCAATATTCATTCTTGCCTATACCAAATCTGCCTTCATAAAAATGAGTGGCATTATACAATTAATTTTCAATCTTATGCTTCACCAGTCTGGAAGGAAACTCTGTTTTTAATCCTCCAGGGCATTCCAATTATTGTTCGATGAAATGAAATGAAATATAGATAGCTATACCTGGATATAAGATATTAGATACTCTGTCTCTGCATTAAGTCATTATTGTGCTCACATACTAAAAAGAGCAAAAGCTGAAGGAACTCACTAAGTATCTATAACTCCACTGTTTTAGGGGCCCTTAAGATTGATTATACATTGTAAACACTAATTGAACCTTTTCTGGAGCACAACTGAGTGTGATTTTTCAATGTATTGTCTTTATTAGTTTAACATGGAGCTTTACTTTGTGGACAGTAGGCTAGGATTAAATTATTTATCACATGAATTGGGCTGTGGAAAGCATTGTAGGTACATATCTTCCTCCGCAAGAGTCATGATAATTCTGGTAGTATACTGCTAGTGTTTTCAACTCCTGCAACCAAATATTGCAGCAATTATTTTTATCAGTTAATTAATGAGATACATAGAAAAGCTGCTTTATAATGGATTGTAATGGAGCAACCTCATATGCAAATCCCAGTACTGCTGACTGCAAAAGAGAGACTATAACCAGAACCTCTAATCAGCACTGGATTCAGTGCTTGAAAAGATATACTCAGTGCAATGGAGAACACTTAAATCCACATGGTGAGTGAAATTATCACTAAGGTTGAAGTGGAGTTGCTTCTCCACTTCACTATTCTCAGAGACTGCTCCAACCTTAGCATATAACCACTTGATAATGGCAGCTGATAAATGAGCTTATCTTGAACTATGCAACTAACTTTCCTAAAACCTCTTTTGTACAGCCCCACCTCGCAGCAGACAATCTGGATAAAATTCATGATGAAAACAGCAACAATCTTTTACATATCGCAGCGTCACAAGGGCATGCAGAATGCTTACAGCATCTCACATCTCTGATGGGTGAAGACTGCTTGAACGAGCGGAACAATGAACGACTAACTCCAGCTGGCTTAGCAATAAAGGTAAAATGAACTTCCTTGGTGTCTAAAGCCAAACTATATGTTTGACAGTGTACATGAGTCTCAAAATGCATCTGTCTTCTAAGACATTCTTCAAATAGTGCAGAGGCAGAAACCTGCCCCTGTTTCACCTGTGTCCCTCTTGCCATGACTGGCCCAACCTCTACTGCCGTTTTTGTCAGGAAGCAAAATGCTTCTCTCTCCCTACACATCATCCCACTACTGGTAGCAAAATCCCACCCCTTCCTAATAGAGGAAGATGTGATAGTGATGCTCACCTGCCACTACACAAGAGGAGGCAGATGATGTGATAACACTCTGCAAGAAAGAAAAAATACAAGGAACCCCAAAACAATTCCTGCTGCCCAAGATGAGAAAACCCAGGGCACTAATTCTCCTAGCAAATGGAAATTTAAAAACAAAAACAAACAGAAACACAGAAAGCTTCCCCCTATATCTTGCCATGCAACAATCCCCAAAAGCATCTACAGTAAAACAAGCAGCAGGAAAATATCACAAAAATATAAATAATTCCTATTAGACTAGAACAGAGCTCTTACATTAAAAAAAATGGAGGACTACTGTCAGGAACTGAATTCATGCACACAAATATAACAGTGCATAAACACTATTTATTAGGAGTGTGATACATAGTACAGGACTTCAGTTAGTGAACTGGAGGCAATTAGCAAAATTCAAAACATAAAAGGCAAAGGAGTTTCTCATCTCTCCGGCAAGAGACCTTGAAGTTCTGGTTTAGCCTGGCAGCACTTATCACTACAATTCCTAGCTTTGTTTATCTAATGGTCTCTGGTTCTCAAACTTTGTTATGAGCAAGCTGCTACTTAACTCCTACTACATGTCCCATAACTAAAATATGGAGGGCTATCCGACAACTACAAAATGTGTTTGTTTTCTTTCACTTGACATCTGATGAACAAGGGGCTCCTACCGGGATATGGTGGTGGGGCTTTGCACCTTTACCTGAGATAGCGAATGCCAGCAGTGCCAATATGCCCCACTCATCTCTTGAGGAACAGAGTGTGGTGGCAATGAAAGCATCTGTGCCTCCAACTGCCCACCCATCAATAGGGAAATGGATAAAATACCTGTGTCCAATTCTCCCATGTACAAAGGATGTACCCACCAAAATAGTATAGAAGAACCTCTACCGTCAGGAAAAAGGATGTGGAAGCATTTACCAGCCCTAATTCCTGCACTGCCAGTTCAGGAGAGCTATGCAGAGCAGTGGATGGCTGTATTCCAGAATACAAGAAACCTTGCCAGAGCACACAAGAGAGGGTGTAGACCTGCTGTTCCAACACCCCACTGCCTCAGGCAACAGCCTGCCAGAGGCTAATGACAGAGGTTTGCTCCACCTGAAAGGGAAGTGGCTAGAGAAGACTGTTCTAGTGACATCTTTTGAGCAGAGCATAGAATTAGAAGCTCTCTATAAACCACTCCTTCTCCTTTGAAATTATGCACTCCCTGCACAGCTTTTTAAGTAGCAAAAATTTGCATTCCAAAACTGAGTTTCCACTGATGTCTGATCTGGACTTGAGTGATGAAAAGAAAACACAGTATAATGAAGATTTCTTTTTAAAGATTAAGTTTTAGCTGATAACTATCATGCAATCCAAAGTGGAAGTAAGATATATTTTTGCAAGCATAATCAGTAAATTCCTCCAGTTAGATGCTTTCTATCCCATGAAAGTATTTTTCCTGGTTAGTTTTATTCAGCAAACCTAAATTTTAGTTATTTTATGGATAAAATATACATGTTATAGAATCTTGAAATTGACTAGGATCAAAAGAAGTTGAAGTCCAACCTCCAGGTTTAAGAAAAGGTCAGCTGTTCACCTTACATGCCATAAATTACTTTACATTACCAAGAATGAATTGGTTAAATATTTTAGAAGTGTTTATTAAAAAAAAAATGTGGCCTCACTTACACATGAAAAAAAGGTAAACATTTACCACTGACAAAGTGAGCAAAATGTCAAAAACAAAGCTGCAGTGCTGTATTCACTGACCTGGGAGAAGGCTGAATTGAATTCCAGATTATTTACTTTTGAGTAGACATACAGAAGATTGTACTGGGGAAAAAATGCCATCTGGAAGAAAGCTCAGACTTAACAGGAAAATCTGTGATATAAGAAAACATTACATTTTATAGTGCTGCTGTGCACTTGTAAAATGCAGTGTGCATGGGAAGGACAGCAGTAGAATTAAACATCTCCGGGGATGTTCTCCAAATAAAGCAAAATACTTAGACTGCTTCTGTTGAGTAACTTAGTAAGAGATTTGGAGTGCATATGCACAGTGGAGCAACTAAAGGTTTTTATATTTTATCTCCCGTTTAGGAAAAGTTTCAAAGTCCATTCACATCTGATCAAGAACATAAATGGATGTGTATGTGTAATTCCCCATCACCACTACTATAATATACTCAAAAAAGTAACTCTGAGGATTCGTTTGTAGACTAGGGATCTGATTTGTGATGCAGCTGAGCTGGAGAACCTGGTGACCAGCCTTAATTCCCCTCAGCACAGACAAGTTTTGGGCATAACTAACATCAGGAAGCTACGATGTTCAGCTGATTGTACAACAGTCAGCAGTGGTTTCAACAGGCCTTGATAAGCCATAGATTCATGCTCCCTTATTTCCAGACATAGAGCCATGTCTGTTTCCCAGCAAATTGCAATAATGTTGGCATTTAGACCAAGCAGTTTGACAAATCCAGGCAGATTTTAGCTTTGCTGTAGATTGACTCTGCTGGGCAGTGAAAGGGAAGACGTCATTAGCACGGAAAATACTTTTGGATGATACCTCTGTGAATAATCATTATCTATTGAAGTGCTCAGCAAAACTGATTTTTTTTTGAAAAAAGAAATCCTAGCTCTGGATTGCAGCTACTTTAAAAATTAATCAGTGCCCTGAAGCTCTCAATATATTGAGACATCAATATCTTTCTGGGATTTCTTTATTTCAGTTCAGCAACTAAAATTGTTGGCCTAGCTGTACTTGCTAATAAATTATCCAGACATTTTTCTACTTATGAAAATCATAAACAACAGTCCTGTGTGTGGTTACTTAGAAGTCCCCTCCCCTCTCTTTAGGAGAATTTAACATTCAACTATGTTCAGTGTGTTTCCAGTTCAGAATAACAGGGCAATCTATACATATTGATTCAGAAGAAAGCCTCATTGAATGTAATGGGATTTGCTCCAGATTAAGTGTATATGGGTTTGCATATAAGCTGAAGTCCCTGATATACTTGCCTGAGAATAAGCGCTGAGCAATTAGGACTTATTTTTGAGTCTTCATACCCAGACTTCCTCTGTATATTTTATTATTCAAATTTATTCATTTTATGTTACCATATTACATATGGGCGACCTTGTGGTCCATGTAGAATAGGAAGAACTCCTTCATTAGGAGTCCATATCCTTCATATCAAATTAAGAAAGCACATTCAGCAAAAGGTGTTGCTATAATTAAGGCTGTTTTACTATTTAGGCCTTGCAGAAGCAAATAAAGTTTGTAGAGCAGAAATTACTCTTAAATGGTAAAAGAGCTTGCAATCAGTGCTTTTGCAGTAATCAGCAGGTAAGAAAGCAGCCTGGTGCTATTGTTTTGTGTCCGACTCCAACTTGGCTGCACTATCTTAGGGTTTTCTTGGCAAGGTTTATTCAGAGGAAACTTGCCATTGCCTTCCTCTTAGGCCATTTCCACACTACACTGTTATAGTACTACTATTCTACTTTCAACATCCTGTGGAATTCTGGGGTTTGTAGTTTCCTGAGACCAAAGAGCTCTCTGGCTGATAATTCTAAATGCCCTTCCCCAAACTGCAAACCCCAGGATTCCATAGGATGTTGAAAGTGGAATAATAGCACTATAACAGTGTAGTATGGAAATGACATTCGGCTGAGAGAGTATGATTTGCTCAAAGGGTTTCCATGGTCGAGCAGGGGTTCAGACCCTGATCTCCTGGGGTCCTACTCTGGAACTCAAATTGCTATAGCATTCTAGCTCCTAAGTTGGTATACTATAATTTTTTTTTCTCGTGAGAAATACATCTTATTTCAAGGGATGGTTTATTTTAAAAATACAGTCATGGGAAAATATTTACATTTTCCTTTTCTTCTGTCTAGAATGGTCAGCTGGAGTGTGTGAGGTGGATGGTGAGCGAAACAGAAGCTATTGCAGAACTCAGTTGTTCAAAAGATCACCCAAGCCTTATTCACTATGCAGGTTGCTATGGTCAGGTACAGTGACATTTTGAATTATTAATTTAATGCTATATAATCATTTCAAGTTATTTTTCTTACTTATCAAATATAAATATATAGCACTCATCAATAAAGGTTATACAGAGCATCACAATACAGTGAGATTGTGCTGCATTTTACACAGTGTGCTGTCAGATCTTGGGAAATAGAGAAACAAATATTGAATAATTCTAACATGCATTTATTTGCAAGACACTTTTTAACTTACTCAAAAGTTACTCATGCAAAAGATAACCCATGTAAACACCAGACTTGGCTGGAATGCAAGGGAAATATTTTTAGAAGGAAGAAGTGTTTTTGAATTGATTCAACACACACTTATTTCCTCTAGCACTTGGCACACATGGTATCTGTTTTTTGAGTAAATACTTCCTATGATGGGGAAGGCAAAAAACAAATAATAAAAAGGCAAAGAATAGGCCCATTGATGTCAGTACTGCCCTGCACTGCTTATGCAGGATGCTTTATTTTTGAGAAAACCTTGCCTTGCCTTTGGTTCCAAGTCTGTCTTCAAGAATATCCTTGAACCAGAAGAAAAGCACTAAATGAGCCAGCTGAATTACTGCCAAGTACTGAGATCAGGAAGAGATGTGGCTCAAGCGTATCTCCAAGAATGTGTGGATCTTTAGACCTTGAATCCTGTTAACAGTAAAAACTGAGCCTGATTTATTGTCCAGCTCTTTAAGCCAGCAAGCAAACTCCTCAAACACCTTCCTAATCTAACAAGCCAAAGGCAAACTTTTTTTTTAATTGTATATCACACAGACCCTGCAACACACTATTGCAGGGTGTCCTCAGTGTGTGCCCATTCACAGCCTTTTTACAGTCACTTAGTCATCACTGGATGTGGTGTTTTCTGTCACTGCAAAACACGTACAGCATATGTAAATTCACTTGAAAGTAAATCAGAGGATCATACTACTATGTAATTGAATTTAGGACTGAAGTATTGTGATATTTGGAGATTTTCTCATAGTTCAAAGATATATTTATTCAACATAGGAACAGAAATTGTGTTAGCCACCATAGTGGACTCACTGTCTATGTGATGTTATCTTATACATGTATATATAACACAATTGTACTTACAAATATCTTCTTGAGACATTTTTGTCACCATGCAAAATGTTTATAAAATTTAAAGTCCACATCTTTGTGTAATGTTCAGAAAAGGTAGAGTCCATATTTTGTGACACTTGATGGCCTAATATGGCTATTTCCACTATTTAGGCTGTGGAATTTGTCTTATGGTCAATATAGCTCAAGCCTTAATATCGTGAAAGCACCAGCTCCCGTTTCATCTTGAAAACTAAGCAAGGGCAGCAGGCCTGGTTAGTACTTGGATGTGGGACCCCCGATGAATACCAGGCTCTGTAGGCTATATTTTAGGGGATGGTTTTGACGTATTCTTTATCTAAGAAAATCAACAGCTGACTTGAAGGTGCGCATAGACACATGCATAGACACATACATACACGTGCATGCATGCACAGTATAGATACACCTGCACTAATCCTTCTTTTCTTTATAGGAGAAAATCCTTCTGTGGCTTCTTCAGTTTATGCAAGAACAAGGGATTTCTTTGGATGAAGTTGATCAGGATGGTAACAGTGCAGTCCACGTAGCTGCCCAGCATGGGTATCTGGGATGTATACAGGTAAAACATTAAAGCTGTATTTATTTCAAAGAGGTATTTTAAATTAAATGTTCAAAATACTTTTTGTATTGTGAAGATAGGAGAGCATTTATTTCAGAAGATATTGTGTGCATCCAAGTCTCCAGAAGACTAGAGAATCCTCTGGAATAGATAAAAATAGCTGAAAATGGGAAGGCTGCAAGACAAAGGAGAATTTGAAGAAATCACCCTTTTTCATTCATAGAAGCCCCTGCTGAATCAAAAACATCTTCCATGAGTAGGAGGACAGCACCCGATGTAAAACAGTTTAGAAATGCCTGTACTAATTGAGACTCAAAATATTCCATATAAACAGTGTAATATATCTAATCAGAACAATTTCTCTTTGATGAAGAAATGGCAAAGTGCCTGCATCATACAGAAGAACTCTTGGCTATTTTAATTCTATCTCTTGTGTGGCCACCTAGCCTTCAGTTAGTCTTTTCTACTCATCTATAGAACAAAGGAGAAGAGAGGCAAAAGTATATAACTGCTCTTTTCATGACTGACACACAGCATGTGTATTTTCTTAGTGGTGCATTTTATTGTTAAGAGTTGCAGCTGTCTAATCCAACTGCTGCCCAGTGCAGGAAATCTAAAGCAGTAATGTCCCCTGTGCTTGAAAAAAATCCGTTGGAAAAAAACCTGTCATCCCTTCATATTAAATACAAATAAAATAAACAATGAAAAAAAGTTAAATTAGAAAAACTTAGAGTATGATACAGGTTGACTATCCCTTATCCAAATGCCTAGGATCAGAGGTGTTTCGGATTTTGGATTTTTGTGGATTTTGGAATATTTGTATATACCTAATGAGATTATATACCATTCTTTCAACACAGGATTGTTCTCTTTCTTATGTTCTTCTCCTCTTGCCTTTTTCCTGTCGGGATTGTGAGGGAATTATGGAAGCTCACTTGCTGCTTGCAAAGTCAGTCAGCTTGTGGCTTTTTTCCCTCTGAGGTCACTTTGGACCACGTGTGCAAGCACGTGCTGCTTGCAAGTAAGCTGAAAGGCTGAGGGGGGGAAGACACCAATATGACTGAGAGACTTTGTAGACAGCGCATGTGCACGCAGTCTAAAGCAAGCTGAGGTGGGGGAAGGTGCCAAGACGACAGAGAGACTTTGCAAGCAGTATATGTGTGTGCAGTCCCAAGTGAGTCTCTGTAATTTCCTACAGGAAATAGAATGGATTTTGCTTTTCAAAAGTTTCAGGTGTTGGAGGTTTTTAGATTTTGGGTTTCTGGATAAGGGAGGTTCAACCTGAATGACATCTGAAGCATGAAAAATTATTTGCTTTTCCATCCATCATGTCTAAAGAGTTACAGGTGCAGACAGAAAGTACACATTTCTTAGAAGGATGAATGGTTGATTTAATATTAAGGATGTTGCACAGGACAGGTGACAGTTCTGAAGATTTTCTACCTTCATATTTGGAAGCATTCATACGTGAAGCATTCATCCAGGAATATGCCTAAATGCTGGATCTTTATTTTTATCTGAACCACCTACTCATTGTTCGTCCTACAATTATGTAAGTTATAAGTGATAGTGACGCCAGCCAAATAACGCAGCCAAACACCTTAGCCGTCAAATTATCAACAGAATTTGCAAAGCACAGAAGGAAAAATAGCATAAAATGTTTATGTTGCTTAACTATACACAAACTGAAATGTCTTGCTAAGACTAAATGATTTTCCCCCTTCATTATTAACAGAATGTTCACAACTCTCACTTAATGCTGTGCTGGGCAATATGCAACTGATTGGCCGCATATCATTTGCCATTTTGAGGCCTTCAGAAGCACTCCTTCCCATCTCAATTCACCCGCCAGTTTTCTCTACCAAAAGATATTCCTACTCCTAGAAATTCCCAGAAGCATGATTCTCTTTTAAAACATGTTCCTCCCAGCGATGCCATACCTTGTTTTGCTTGAAAATAAGGTTTTCATGAAACCAGAAGTCAACTCACAGCTTTTCCGGTTTCATTTTGAGGGAATGATAGGCCTGTGGTAGATTCTAGGTGCAAAATTGGTCCCAGATTAGCAAACATTATCCTTTCTTGATGTAATGCAATTGAAATCTAGGAGACTGGCAGAGCTTAGTCATTTAGTCAACTCTCTGTTACACAATTTCCCCCCTTTTCAGGTGTTCTATATGTTCTTGTTTTTTAAAGTAGTTTCTAAAAATTATGACTCAGTGATTTTGAAATTTCTGAAGCCTATTGTAAAGCATATCGCCCTCAACTGTTTAATTTCCTAATGGCAGCTATTTGGATAGCTAACAGTACAAGCCCATACATGTCTTCTCATAAGTAAGTCCCATTGAATTCAAATGATAGTTTCTTCCAAAAAATTATGTATGGGATTGCAGCTGTGCTTTCATGGAACAACTAAGTTTATCACCTGTTCAAAACCATCTCAACTAGCAAAGAATCAAGAGCTGACATGACTGTTAATTAGGATGGTATACTATTGCCCTTTCCGCACGAGGCTGGTGAATCGGTTCATGCCGTTTCTTACAGGATTTTCTGGGCTCGAAACAAGGCGGACTTTCCCTCATTTCCTTCCACACAGCTACTGCCTATGTTCCATTCTGATTCAGAGGAGTGCAAGTTCATGAATCCACATTGCCTTCGCCATGGCCACTCCCACTACTCCCTTCACCCTGCCCTGTTGGCTGTGATTGCCCCCCCTTTTTTTGCATGGTTTAGTATGTTATTTTGTACATGCGTACGTGCGAAAGTCCATACTACCCCCTCGCCCCTCCCATGAGCCCTCCCCTGACCACTAATTTGCATTGGTGCGAATGTACGTGTCTGCGCTACTGTGAAAGTACGAATTGGATTGATCTGGAAAATTGGAAAACCGATTTCTTTCAGTTTTCAAATAGCACACTTTACCACCACATGGGGGCACATTTGGTTGGAATTACGTGCAGAACAAAGGGAAATAAACCAAACCTTGGCTCTTTCTGCACATTACCTTGTTCCGCTGCTGAGGTGTGGGGATCGCATGAGCAGCCTCTGCCGAGAGGCTCTTCCTTCGCTGCTCCTTCAGCTCTGCATGAGCTGCCTACTTGAGCGAGAGCCCCACCTCTTCCTTCCGCAGTGCAGCCTGGGACCTTCCCATGCTGCACTGGAGCAGGAAGCATGATCGGCCCAGCTCCAGAGGCTCTGCACGCCAGGTAAGTGCATGCGGGGCCCAGGAGCAATGCACGATCGTGCACCATTTTCGGCTTCTAGCCAAAAATGAAAAGGTGCGTGATCAGGCCCTGCCGGCCCCTGGAGTGTTGCACAATTGTGAGTGCATCATGCAGATTGCTTCTCACAATCGCACAATGCTCCAGGCCCTCTTTCACATGGCAAATGCCATGTGAAAAGGGCCCTAGTCTGGTCCAACGTGCACAAGACCTCCATGACGAGATGCATTGGCCCGCCTTAATAACCACGTGTGGAAAGGGCCTAATTCTATACAACATTAGAGAAAGAATTTTCATGATGGTGAAATGAAATTTAACCACCTGCATCCATGTCAGGGCATCTAAACATAAGTAATTCAAAGGTATTACTGACATTTTTAAAAAAAAAAACAGGAGTTTTAAGATAAAACAAGATTTTTAAAGATAAAGGTACCACCTGCACCTATTTCAAGGTTTCTAAACATAAGTAGTTCAAAAGTATTACTGACGTTAAAAAAAACACAGGAGTTTTAAAGGTAAAACTATAGTTTTAAAGATAAATGTAACACTTTGAAGAATTTTAAATACATAGTTTAAATACAAGAGTTTTAATGAGATTTGTTTTTAAGAGTTTTAAATATAAAGGTTTGCTGGATCAGACCATCTACTCCAACTTTCTCTTGTCAAAGGTTTTAGGCTTGTGACAGCCTTCCTCAAATGGGTGACCTCCAGGTGTGCTGGATTGTGACTCCCTGTCTCTTTTGTGCAAGTTAGGAGCTACAGTGCAAGATGTCCATAGAGCACCATATTGAGGAAGATTTAACTGGGAGAACTCCTAAGTTGAGTGTGAAGATATATTTGCCCCAAGCATTTTAAGTATTGCTTTCAGTATCAATTTGCTCTTTTGCGTAGGGATAGTTTAGAAATTTGCTGGCACTGCATTTTAAAGTGTAAAATGTTGAGTTTTCCCTTTCTTGAACCAAACACAGACCCAACCACTATTTCTGACTACTATCTTTAATCCATATATTGCAATGAGATTCTCAGAACAACAAAAATGTGTTAAAAATTCACATATTTCAAAATGTGCACAAAGAAAAACGCATACATTTGAAAAATGTGTACATATTAGTCAATGGGAATATGAATACAAAAATGCATCCATTTGAACAATGTGCACAAAAATGTCTCCATTTCTGAAACATTTGCACAGAGATTCATATGAACTTCCATAGACAAAGAAGAGAAAGGGCTTCCAAACAAAGTAAATTGAGGTCAGAATGAATTTGCCACTGGTAAAATGAAAAACTGGTTGAGATTGAGTTTGAGAGGTTCATGCATTGATAATAGTGATCAGAAATCTTTAACAGCCCCTACTCTTCTAATTTATATAGACTTTTAATTGTCATTTGTAGTCTGGTGGCCATCACACCAGACTGTCCATTACTTGTTGTGATAAAGGATTCCATAAGCTAATTGTCTTGAGTTTTTATCTTGACTATGCTAAACTCAGTACCACTCAAGATTATCATTGCTTTTAATATTCATATGTACATTTAGACTCTGGTGGAATATGGAGCAAATGTCACTATGCAAAATCATGCTGGCGAGAAACCTTCCCAAAGTGCTGAACGGCAGGGACACACCATGTGTTCACGTTACTTGGTAGTAGTGGAGACATGCATGTCATTGGCATCCCAAGTTGTGAAGCTAACGAAGCAACTGAAAGAGTAAGTTTTCATTTGTAACAGTGGTTTTATTTCTTCCTCTCTCTTTATGGTTCATTTATCAAACATCCATGCTCTTTTGGCTGCTGCACATTTCAGCTGGCATCCTGTTAGGCCCTTATGCACGTATGCTCTTTTTGGGCTGTCATGAGAGTTAGTATTCACTTCCCCATCCAATTTATGGAACAGCCTCTGAAGTTCTCTGTACAGCCATTTCCTGTTTTGTGGGAAGCAGGCAGGATTGCAGAAATGTATCTGCAAAGCCAGACATAAAATGATGACACTGACACTGAGATCCACTGGGATCCTCTAGAGGTCCTAGTGCTGCTGTAATCATTTTGTATCTGGCTATGGGGACATAGTCGGTTGTATCTGTGGAACTGCTCCACACGAAGCAGAGAATAGCCATGTGGGAAAGGGTTTCAAATGCTGTTCAGTAAGTTGGGGGTGGTATATGGATCAGCCTAGCATGGGTCTGCATGCGGACCTACTAAATAACACCAAGCAATATAGGACTGCAGCTTTCACGTGGCAAGTGTGCTGTAAATATGCCTTTTATCCACAAATGTGTGGATAAAAGATGTGCCCTAGTAGGCAAGCGGTAGACATTCAGTGTCAGTATAACCATTTGGATATCAGCTATGTGTTGGATATTTCCCCTTCAAACATTACTTAATATTTATTCTGTGACCTGCTGGGCATGCTTAAAACATATTCACTGGATAAACTGTGACTGAAATCTTAATATTCAGTCAGTGTGGGAATGAAAGAAGTAATTGAGGAGTGTTCCCAATGCAAGACCTGTGGAAATAAATGGAAATTTGCAAAAGCTTTTCTATGGCAATTTTGTAAAAGTATTCGCATCATTAAAATGCCCCCTTTATGCTTTAATTATTAGAAGACATATTTTCTTTCTCCTATATATATTTGTACATCAAACATCTGTTTACGTTTTTCCTTAGTTCACTGTCTTTTTTGTTTTGAGATGGTATTGTGTAAAGACAAAATATAAATGCAATACATTTATATATTAATCTTGAGTACCCTATTATGCCTGGTTATTCATGATATGTTCATCATGAATAACCCACCTATTATTTATATAAACAACTCATCTGCTATTCCCTTTGGAGGGCCTAAATACCCTAAAGACACCAGATCCTGGCTGATCTTGCAAGCTAAGCCTTGTTTAATACTTGGATGGGAGACTTCCAATGAATACAAGTGGGGTAGGCTATATTTGAGAGAATGGAACTGGCAAAAACACCACTGAGTATTCCTTGCCTTAAAAAAATCCTGGGATCTGCCCCTGGGATCAATGGGGGTCCCTTATCCTGTTGATCAAGAAGTGCCTGCCTGACATTCCTACCCCCTCCCACAAGCAATCTTCAGTTTGATAAGCAACAATCCTTGTCACAAATCCCCCTCAAAATAGATATTGCTTGTACAAGAGGAGGTAGGTAGAAATGTCAGACCCTTGTTGATCCCAGCAACTGCTTACTGACAAGTGCGGTTGGAGGATTTTCACAGTACTTTTGTAGCTTCTAAACTAAGGGCTACAGGTCCAGAATACTATAAAACAAGGTCCAGAATACTATAAAACATTTAAAAAAGGTTTAATCCCTAAACTAAAAGGGTTATATAATAGTATATTAAGGGGTGGAAAAATCCCATTATCATGGAAGCAGTCACTAATAATATTAATTTTGAAACCAAATAAGGATCCTATGGATCCAGGTTCTTATAGACCAATATCTTTAATAAACCAAGATGCAAAAATTTTGACAGCAATAATGGCGAAGAGGTTAAATAAATTTATTTATAAATATATACATAAAGATCAATGTGGTTTTATTCAAGGAAGACAAATGGCAAATTTAATAGGGAGAACGATAAATAAAATAAATATAATGGATAGAGAAAAACAAAAAGCTGGAATTTTAGCGTTAGATATATTTAAAGCCTTTGATTGTGTGGAATGGCCGGCGTTAAAAACAATTTTAAATAAAATAGGATTAGGAGAAAGATTCAAAGGGTTAATAAATCAATTATATTCATATAATACATCTGTAGTGATGGTAAATGATGGATTTACAGATCAGATTCAAATAACAAGAGGAACGAGACAAGGATGTCCATTATCTCCAGTTTTATTTGCAATAGTTATAGAAATATTAGCGAATGTGATAAGAAATGATGAGAATTTGGAAGGAATTGGAGCTAAGGAGAAAAATAAAATAAGCTTATTTGCAGATGACACATTGTTGACAATTAAAGATCCGGTTGAAAAGATAGATAGAATAGATAAACATTTAAAAGAGTTTGGGGAGAAGACAGGATTGAAAATAAATTGGGCCAAATCGGAAATAATGTTATTTAATTATACTAAAGAAGAAGTACAAAAATTTATAAGTAGTAAAAGAGGATTACTTAAAGTAAAAGAATCAATTAAATATTTAGGAATAGATATTACAAAAAATTTACAAGGACTACAAGAAAAAAATTTCAAGAAATTAAGATTAGAAATTAAACGGAAATTAGAGGATTATAAAAATATAAAGTTATCGTGGTTTGGTAGAATAGCAGTGGTAAAAATGAAAATTTTACCTAAAATTAATTTTTTGTTTAGAATGTTACCAATAAAAGTATCAGAGGAAGAGTTAAAGGAGTGGCAAAAGATATTAAATAATTTTTGTAATGGAAATAAGAAAGCGAGGATTAATAAGAAATATTGGTATAAAAGTCAAAAAGAAGGTGGCCTCGGACTTCCAAATTTAAAATGGTATTATTATGCAAATCAATTGAGATATATCATAGATGGAGTTTCAGGAAACGGTGATTTAGATTGGTTAGAGACAGATGATAAGAATATTGAGATGAAATTAGAAAATATATTTTTTAGGAATTTTTCAAAGAAAGAAATGGAAAAAATAGAAAATCCTTTTATAAAAAATATAATAGAAATATGGAAGAAAAATAAAAGAAAATTGATGCCGAATATATCAATATTAACTCCGATAGTAATGATGGAAAAATTTCCAATAAATTTAAGAGAAATAATAGAGAAAGAAATAAAAAAACAAAAAATATATAGATTAAAAGATTGGATGAAAATAATGATAAATAAAGAAAGAATGAAAGAGAGATTGCAGGAAACTAAGATATCTTGGTTAAATTATATACAATTAGAGCAATGGACAAAGAGTATGAAAAGATATGTTAAGGATTTTAAAGAATATACTAAATTTGAACAAATTATTATTCAAAGAGAAAATATGCAAGAAAATGAAATATTAAAAGGTAGTATAAGTGAAATATATAAAATATTAGCAAAAGAACAAGAAGAGGATTATCTTAGAAAAATATGGGAGGAAGAGACAGTACAAACTATAGATTTACAAGAATGGAGAAAAATTTGGGAACAACGCCATTTAAAAAAATTATCAATAAGAATAAAAGAGAATTATTATAAAATAGTTTGGAAATGGTACTTGACTCCAGTGAAATTAAATCAAATAGATGAGAAATATTCAAGATTGTGTTGGAGAGGATGTCAAGAAATTGGTACATATATGCATATGTGGTGGAATTGCAACAAGATAAAGGAATTTTGGCAAAAGGTTTTTAAAGAGATAAAAGAGATTATAGGATTAGAAATACCAGTATGTCCAAATATAGCGTTGTTGTCCATATATAATAAGGTAGAGTGTACTCAGGCAAAGAAAGAATTAATAACAAATTTGTTAACTGCAGCGAGATTAATAATAGCAAAAAAATGGAAGACAAATGAAAAATTTCAAATAGAAGAATGGTATAAAGAAGTGTGGAAAATTGCAATCAATGATAAACTAACATGTAGAATTAGGTTTATGAAAGGTTTGGCAAAAACAAATGATTTTGAAGAAATTTGGAAAATATTTTTAGAAAAAGTTTTGAAAAGAGATGGTAATGCTACCCTGTTAAAAGAAGAATGACAATTTTGGAAAGTGGATTAAATAAAAAGTTGGCTCTGGGGGTGGGTTTTTTTTATTATTACTTTTATCTTTTATTTTGTATTTTTATATTGTTTATTATCTGTGTGTGTTAAACTTGTGATTTATAGATGTAATTTGATATGTGATGTTCAATGTTTAAAAGGGGGAAAAGTTAAAAGGTAATTGGTTTTAGAGAGAGGTTATTTTTAGAGATATTAAGTAATAAGTTTATAATTAATAATAGTAAGAGATTAAATGGGAGTGAAAAATATTGAATTAAGAGTGAAAGTATAATAATAAAAATGAATATAATGAAAATAAGAATTGAAGATACGTAACAAAAATGTATAAGTTGTATGAACGGAACAAGTTGAACAAGTTTATGATTTTAGGGGAAGGGAAAAACAATAATATCAGTTTGCATTGTTTAAAAGAAGGAAAAAAATTTTTTTGTTTTGTTTGGTTTGTTTGTTTGTTTTCTAACTCACCATTATGTATAACACATGGTGTTTTATTTTTCGTTTGTTTTTGTGTAAAAAAATAAAAATTAAAAAAAAAATTAAAAAAAAAATAAACTAAGGGCTACATCAGGATCGTGAATATGTAGCAGTTACAAATGTGTAACTCTAGGTTACGTGTTCATAAATGCCCAGTGGGATTCTAGCCATTAATAGTAACCCAGCTGTTTCAAATAAATGAACCAAATACAGAACATTGGAAGCAGATTTGGTTCTTTGCCAGATGTGTTAATATGAGAAGGAACATGGCCAAGAGGGAGTGAAACAGGTAGATCAACAACAGCCAGGAACAACAAATGGAAATAATTGGTCCAAACTTGCAACAGAATGAGTTTGGGGTTTTTTTGTACCACAAGGCAATGCTGACAGATGCTTGGAGTGATATTTCAAATCATGTAAGGAAATGTGTAGGCGAGAGGAAGGAAGGGGGAAAATTGAAGGAAGGGAAGATCTGTATAAAACTGCATCTGGTTTCTACAAAATAACATATTGATATCCCACCTAAAATATTTTTGTGTTTTCCAGATCCTTTAGTATGCCAATATGAGCATTTGTTTTTTGTGAATATAGCAAATACAGCCTACATGTAGGCTGAGGCAATGTGTATGCTTTCTGACTCTTTGTCAGTTCTAAAGCTCTGGCCTTGGTGAGTTAATAATCTAACATCTTTGAGCCAGGAAATTATCCACTTAAATATCCCACAGCTGTCAGTTTTGTTTTGCTTTTTAAGGAAGTCATTTTGAAAGTGAAAGAAGTAATGACGAGGGGGCAGTCCTTTTAATTGATCAGTAGCATTGCCACGTGGCCTCAGGGGTGTGAAGGAGGACCAATGGGAAAATTTAACTTTGCAAAAGTGAACATTATCCAAGGCCTAACTGGAGGCAGGAAAAGAGGGAAGTTTAATAGAGGCAGAATCCCTAAGCAGTACAAATTGTTGATTTCTGACACTCTGCTGACTCTGGGACATGCCCTCCTCTTTCTCTTTTTCTCCATTACCTCAAGGGTGTAGCTATGGGAGGGAGAGAGGGAGCAAAAAAAAGACCATTGCCTCTCAATGAAATTTCCTTTAGTCCCCAGATTTCTAATGTTCCGAGACACTGAAAAATCATTCACACTTAGAACTCTTACATTTGCTGTGTTCCCATTCCCTTGGTCACTTTGCTTTCTCCTTTTCCTTGGCTGCCTAAATTCTTATTTCTAAAGGCTCAGCTGAAGTTTTAAATTACTGCAGTGCTAGAAATCTGAAGGAAAATTTCATTGGGGTAGCAGAATTCTTATTTTGGGGGGCAATGCCTTCATTCTACTCTTCCCCCTCAGTCGCTATACCCCTACCTTACCTGAAAATAATATCATCATTGGGGGAACACGTGCACTTTAACCTGTAGAGAGTGACAAGTTTTATTTTCCCATGGCTGAACACAGCTCAGAATGCTGATAAGAGCAGTGGCTTCCCCAACCAGGTACTGATGGCAAAATAAACTCCTTTCACTTCACAAGTGGTAGTATGCATTATTTTTCTAACACAGAGATAGTTAAGCAAGAATGTAATAAGAGGCTTTCTGGATCAAACCAAGGGTGCAGAGTCTGATAGTACAGTAATACCTTTAAAGCAGAATTCAAACACAAAAGAAGAAAATAGGCTTCCACAGTTGGTAAGATGTAATATATTTCCTGGTCTCTTTCTTGTGGCCAAGAGGCCACAGTATCAGAAATTTAACCCAACATATTTCATTAAACTGTGGTTCCTTGAAGACTGTAATCGCTGAAGCATCCTCATCAGTTGCCACATCTGACCCTAGTTCCAAGCTTACACTACAATAAATAGGGATGGGATGAATCCAGAATTTTCTGAATCTGGATCTGAATCCCTGGAAGGTTCTGGGAATCCATGAATCTCACAAATCTCGAATCTTTCGAATCCTATCTTTAAAAAGGATTTAATAGAGATTATTTACCTTGCAGAAGGAGGCAGCCATGTGGACAGACAGCAGGAGTGGGCACAGGTAGCCCCAGTGGGCACAGACAGCTCCAGCAGTGACTGAGGGCATGCAGACAATGGGTGATCACCCACTCGCCATGTCCCTGTAGGACACCTCTGAAGCGCCCGCACTGGTGGCGGTGGAGGGTATGCAGAGAAGGGGTGATCACCTCCTCTGCATGCCCCTGCTGGCTGGTGCCAATATGCCCGCAGAGGCCACAGTGGTGGGTGTGCAGAGAACGGGCTATCACCCTCTCTTCAGGCCCCTGCCACAGCAAGTGGAGGACCTGGGACGTGCAGGGATGCTGTGATTGCTGGCCCAACATGCCCCTGCACGCCCATGCAAGCTTCAGCCCCAGCGTGGGCAGGGAGCCAAAGATTGCTTCCCTGCATGCCACTGTGGGCTGGATCCTGGGTGTTTGTGCAAGCTCAGGCCCCAGGATGGGCAGGGAGCTGAAGATTGCTTCCATGCACACTGCTGTGGGCCCAATCCTGGATGCTCGCTCAGGCCCAGAGGCAGGTAGGGAGCTGAAGACCACTTCCCTGCATGATGATGGAGGTCTGAACCTGGGCGCTCGCATGAGCTCCAGCCCCGGGGCAGGCAGGGGGTGGGCAGGGAGCCAGTGATCACTGGCCCTGCACGCCTCTGCGGACCTGATCCCTTTCAAATCCACCAACCTGGCTGATCCCTGAGCACAGGCAGGTTGGTGGATTTGAAAGATTCTGTTCACCTATTGTGGCATGGAGATTCAGATCTGTGAATCTCGAATCCTTGCAGAAGATTCGAGGGTTTGGTTCGCCCATCCCTAACAGTAAATCTTATGGGTCATTTCTACACTATACTATTATACCACTATTATTCCACTTTCAACATCATGTGGAATTCTGGGGTTTGTAGTTTACTGAGACCTTCTAAATGACCCTTCCTGAACTGTAAACCCCAAGATTCTGTAGTATGTTGAAAGCTGAATAATAGTACTATAACAGTGCAGTGCGGAAATGGTCTTAGTCTTTAAGGCTCCAAAAGACCGATTTTTTTCTTTTTTAGAAGTAGTTCTAATATTGTGTGTCCTTTTTTCTTTTAAAGGAAAGACTTAGAACTGTTTACATAATGAAGCAACTCAGAGAGTCAGCACTGTGGTACAGGGAACACTGAAGGGTTTCCAGGACTGAGCACTTCAACATTCTCTGGGCAATATCCTTCCACAGCCTGTTCCATTTGATTTGAGGTGGATACAGCAATACATAATAATGGCAGTGGATGTGAGGCCAAACTTTTAAAAACTTTTAAAAAAATAAGTAGTTGTTCCAGGACCTCAATGATCATACCTTCCTACTGTCCTGTTTGCCAGGGACAATCCTAATTAATCCTCTGTCATTCCACTTTTTCAGCTGCCTTTAAAATATTCTAGTTTCTCTCTCCTCCTGCCACTTTCCTACTTTGTCCTCAGCTTGTGTCAGTTGCTACAAAATATAACTTATATTTTGATATTGGGAAAAAGGAACTTATTATTTATAATTACAGTCCTCCCTCCATATTTACGAGTTTGACCTTTGTGAATTTGAGTACCATATTTGCTGCATATAAGACACCCTTTTTTCCTAAAAAAAAAAATGCCCTCTGAAAATGGGGTGTGTCTTATACACCAGCAAATATGGTAATGCTAAAAACATAGGGAAGAGAAGGGAAGTGAATGGAGTTCTCTGTGCCCAGGCAGAACAGGTAGAGAGGGAGTAGTGGAAGCCTTGATCTATAGGAACATAGATAAATGTTTCTACAGTTTCCCCTTACCTTCCCCTCCTCTCCTGTGCATTTTGACTCTGTCGGAAGTTTCTGCCCAAGCAAAACAGGAAGGGAGGGGTGGTGGTGCAACACTCTTCTAGTTCCCATCCTCCCCTGGTGCAGCACTCTTTTCATTCCCCTCCTGTCTTGTGCATTTTGCTCACCAGAGAACTAAAAAAAGTTTTCCTGAAAAATACCTCTTGAAGAATGGGGTGCATCTTATATGCTGGTGCATCTAATACGCCAGCAAATATGGTATTCACAAGTGCATGCACCTTCCTCCCCATTCTCCTCCTCCCATTTCCATGCATTTTGCCCCTGTGTGGAGAACTCACACCAATGCAAAACAGAAGGGAATGGGAGTGGGTGGGAGAAGGCTTGCACAGATTCTCAGCACCAGGGCAAAATGCATAGGGATTGGAGAGGTAGTGCCGAAGGGAGAAAGGAAGGGTCACCTGATGGGAATGGAAACGGGGATTGCTCCAGAGTGGGAAAGAAAGGCTCGCAGGAGCCTCCTCCCCCATTCCTTTCTATTTTGCATGGGAACAGAAGGGGAGAGCTCTGGAGGGAGAAAGGAATGCTTGCATGAGCCTTTCTCCACCCCATTCCCTTCCATTTTGCATGGGAATGGGAGAGGGAGAGCCCCAGAATGAAATGGGAGGGGAAGTGGGGGGAGTTATTTGTGGTTTTTGCACTTTCATTAGAGTTCTGTGCCATGAACCCTTGTGAAAGTGGAAGGGCCACTGTAGTGGCTTCCACATTTTGGTGGGTGTGTATGGTCTCGCTACATACAGTGCAAGCTTAGCTCTCTACCACCTTTGCTGATCAGACAATATGTGTACAGGCTGAGCATCCCTTATTCAAAATGCTTGGGACCAGAATTTCTGGTTTTTTTCCAGATTTTAATATATAGTACCTTTTTAGAATAGCCTCACATCTTGTTCATTTGCTTGCTCGTTCATTGTTGGCTGGCAACAAAAAAAGTTTAAGGTTTTGGAGGTTTCAGGATTTCAAATTTCCACATGAGGGAGGCTCAACCTCTATTCCCATCCCAGTCCAACACTGATTTCCCCTTCCTCCATTCCTATGCTTCAAGCAGGTTGTCCTGCTTGGATTTTATTAAGAAGCTTATCTAATTCAAGTTGGTGCTGCTCCTTCCCTCCAAACCTGAGGAAGTTGGAAGTGGTTTCCTGACATCATGGATCTCAACATAGCAACACTGTTCAAAACTGGCTTTTGCTGGAAAGTCAGAGACTCTCTTTTTCAAGCAGCAGCCGCTGGCTTCCGTGTCAGTGGGAAATGTGAATGCGCTCCAGGTTTTAATCTGAATATCATATGAGCTATGTACAGTTTTGATCCTGTATCAGGGACAGGATGCAGTACATTAGATTGCTTCTTTAAAATTCAGACTGGAACCCAGAGCAGATTCACTGGCCCATTTTCTCTTCTGTGTGTTTCTGCAGGAAGGTCTGTGTATCAGATCAAAACAGGGGACTTGCAGTTCCACAGAGCACTAGACAGTCTGTTAGTTTCTCACACATTTGATTTTGTTTCTTTTTACCTCAGAAAATTCTATCCCTACAGCTGTTCATGAAACAGTTGAAAATGGTTGGAGCATAATTACCATCTCATTCATCCATATCATATGATTTCTCTCTACCACATCAGTAATTAGTGCAGTTTATTACCATTATTACCATATACTTGTATAGTGCCATCACTGCACATGGTGCTTTAGAAGTAAAAGAATAACAAAACAATTCCCTGCCCTCAAGTGTACAGTCTAAGACATGACACAAAAGGAAAAGGGGGTGGCAATATGGGAAGGGATTAAGGCTAGCAGGCACTGCCTCCTTCTTCTCTCCCTCTGAGGCCACAGCAGTAGCATTTGGTCTTTCAGTTAAAAAGGGCAGAAGGGAAGAAGTGAGCAGAAGGTGGACTTCAGCCAAATTTGATATTCACGCAACTTGTCCTGTCTCCTTAGATAACCATGTCTGAAGTAGATACACATGAGGACCCACCTAAGCATTGAGAAGAACCTGAACTCCACCAAACTGGGAGAATATTGGAGCTCATCTTCTAGCCTCAAAACACAAACAGTGTTTTTGTGACCATTGCCTTGACTTGAAAGCGACCTTGTAGATATTGTTAAAGAAAGATTTTTTAAAAAAGAAGATTCATATATTAAAACTGAATGCACATTCCAGCCAAGGAAAATTTGACTCTTTAATGATAAATACAGAAATTGTTGTAGTATAAACAGGCAATTCTTATCATTGATACTCTCAGATGTAGAAGAATTTTGTATTTTCCTTCCTTTAATATAAAATATGCTGCCCTTCTTCTTTAGCTCTGGACAGCATGATCCATGAGCACTGGTTCCATAAAATTATCTTTACTTCTGTTTGGTGAGCAGCTTTCTAGGTGAATATTGACAAGCACTACATGTTCTCCAGCTAGCAACAGCATTCTCCAGGGGAAACAGAGGCAAGGCAGTTTACTTCCCAAGTCACAATCAAATATGAGTTAAAGGGAACTAGGTCCAAATTTGCTGTGAGTTTGGTTTTAATTGGACACAGGTAAGCTAATTGTTGTGAGTCCCATAGCTCCAGCAAACTGCTCCTTAGTATTCTAATCTTACAATTTTCACCAAGTCACTACTAGTAATAAATAATTTATACAAGCCAGGCAGCTTTCAGAAGGTACAATAGAGTGATCACAGTGTTCCCACTGGAATTAGAAGCAATTTGCAGAACAGAGACCTCCTTTGTGTATTTTCGTATTCTTGTGTGCTCTGTGTGTGTGTGCAACTCTTAAATTATAAATGAACAGCAGTGATGGTGAGTGAAAACTATCATTTCTCTCTTAGCACATCCGCTGACAGGTTTTATTTTAGGGATGGGGGAAAGGGTTTAATAGTTTAATATTTCCTTACAGGCAGACAGTAGAACGTGTGACATTACAGAACCAACTCCAGCAGCTTCTGGAAACTCAGAGATCTGAGGGCAAGTCACTGCCAACATCTCCAAGGTAACTAGGCTTACAAGGGTGAAATGCCAATGTAGTTTGAATTGAACCTTTTTAATGGGTATTTCAGGGGAAGCTCATGTTCCATAAAAGGATAAATGGAATTCCATACCTCTTTAATTTAACAGGTATGAATGCCATCTTTCATGAGTTTAGATGAAATTAACTTTTACCAATGTGGTTTAATTTCAATGACTCATAATGATCACAGGAAATATTTTGTGAAACTCTATAATCTGACTTTCTGGTGACCAATATTTGTGTTACATTCTCAGTAATTCATAACGCTTTTGCTTCCAAAATAAGATGGGAAAGAAGGCAGTCCAATTATTCTGTGCTTTCAAGATGATTTGTCTTCACAGTCTGATATAAACAGACAGCACCAAAAGGAATAGATATAATTGTATATCGTAATAATGAGTTAACCCCAGAAGAGGTTGCCTGACATCAGCTTGAATAAGCTTGGCAGGAAAGAGAAAAAAACACACTCATTAGCTAAGGCATAGCAATCACTTCTGTCCTTACTACTAAATTACTCTATGATGTGGGACAGAGTATCTAAATGCTTTTGAGTGTCACAAAAGTAAATTTACTTAATGCACTGAAAAGTGTTCAGAAATACTGACTCTACTAGCTGTAAATCAAGATGAGCAATAACAAGGGTACTTTACACATGCTTACATATCTGTGGTTGAAAGAGCGAGTGATGCAATGCAGGATTGCATTTACACAGAAGCAGAAATCTCTTTTCATGTATATAGAGGACTGTTTCTATTAATAATGTAAGATCTGCCATAGTTTCTCAGCCAAATGATCCAGTGATTCCAATAAAACCTGCAAAAGCTACACCAATCATTATATGCTATTTTCCCCCAAGCAGTCAAAGTGCTTCATATACTTTAGCTCAGAAAGCCATGCAAGAACATTATATCATTGCAGTGTAGAAAATATTACAGAATTATAATACTACAGCTGAGGGTAAGTGCAGGCTGACACTAAACAACAGTGACATTTCTGAGCATATCTGGTGAGTTCATTGTTGAGTTGCGATTTGAACTGGAGACCAGTTCTGACTTGCATGGAACAATACATGTTCTTTATGCCATTTAAAAAGACGCAGTCCAGACCCTGGATGTAGACCATTCTATCTGAATTATGCATGGCCATTGACATGCCTTCCAGTGGAGAACATGGCATCTGGCCTAGCATTTGGCTTTGTAGTAATTGTTTCTATTTTCTTTTAAAGAAATTTTCTGGAGATATAGTATATTTGTAGAACGCAAATAGTCCTAGTTTTTCTTAAATTTCTGTTATCATCCCCATCCTAAATTCATTCTGTGTGTGCTAGCATAATTGGGTTATTTATACAGTTTATTCTGAGCACAGATTATAGTCCTGTAAAGATGTTCACTTGCTTGTGGGCAGGCAAAACTATGTACAAGAATGTGGATGTGCACATAAGCCCTGTGCACATGAGCCCTGTCTCATGACCAGCACCATTTTAGACCTTCACATAATAATTGCAAAATTCTGTAAAGGGCTTTGTAACCATGTTTGGTTTAATATGGTTAAGGAGCTCCTGTGATCAGGAACCTGACTTTATGGGGTTTTCATAATCAGTGCATGAATGTCTGAAAACGCTACCCTGTGCATGCATCATTAAGGATGAGGCTTATGTGATCTTCCACATCCTTATACACAGTTTTATCTCTATGAGTAAGTAGGCAAAAGCCTACAAGGCTAATATCAGAGTGCCATCAGCACTTCCTTGAACAAGCTTCCCTTAACTGTAGATAAAATTGCTGATGCGTATGATAACCTACTCCGAGTTCAGTGTGGCTTACTTTTCAGCAGATAGGAATAGGTTAATTTATAGGCATAAACTGTTTCTATAGTGCAGGCTTGTTCCAATAGTAATCCTTATCTTTATCCCTCCCTCCCTCTTTCCATCCTTCTGTTGCCTTCCCTATTGTCAAAGGTTCAACTGTATGCTCTGGGATAGGGATATAACAATGATAATGATGCCATGAAGTCAAGACTCCTGTTGATGATAGCGAAACAGAACTTCAGATTTACTTTAACAAAATGCCAAAAAAGAACTTGAAAAGAAAATTATTTATTTATTTGTGTATTCTGCCAAAGATCTGTGTTTATTCTAATATTCCAGTTTTCCTTAAGATAGTCCCAAAAACACTAACAGCACAAACAAATGTAAATCTTTTCCAGAAGGTCCTTCTGTGGAGATTATCAAAGAAAGGAAATAACAGATCAAGCTTAGCCTAGAAACAGATTTACATTCTTAACTATGAAGTCGATACTATGACTCCATAATGCATTCCACGTGGGTAAGAGTCAAGAAAAATGCAATAGGATGCTGAGATAAACATATGCCATGGAAACATCAGTCTTGCACTTTCTATCTGTATAATTTTGATCGTGGTCTCATGTACTAAAGTTTTTTCCCCCTCTCCCTCTCTCTGTCTTCCCATTGAAGTTCACCATCATCACCCACTTCTGGCAAACCTCAGTGGAAACCATCTGATGCAGATGACTCGACTCTACCGAAAAGTAAATTGAACACCCATGATGGAATTCAGATCCTTGGCAGTGTGGGAACTCCATACCACAATCAGCCCAAGATTAAAGAAGAGGACTCTGATAAAATCCTGCGCCAGCTGCTGGGGAAAGAAATCTCTGAGGATGCCTGCATGCAAGAAAAGCTGTCCTTAGAATTTCAGGATGCCCATGCCTCCAAGAGCATAAAGAAAGCTCCTGTGGAGAAAAAGGAGTTGAAGCTAGCAAGACTGAAGCATCTAATGCAGCGATCCCTCAGTGAGTCTGATACAGATTCAAATAACTCTGAAGATCAGAAGAATACACCTGTGAAAAGAATAGATAAGCCAAGGCCACAGCCCATAGTGGAAAACACTGAAAGCACTGAGAATTTGCACCTAATGATTAAGAGGCACACTTTGGCATCAGGTCGTCGGTTCCCTTTTGGAATTAAAGCCTCAAAATCTGTGGATGGTCACAGCCCTTCTCCCACTTCGGAAAGCAGTGATCCTGATAACGAGTCCCAGTATCAGACTGGCACTGTGTCTCAAAGCCAAGTTTCAGGAGATGCTTGTCAGTCCAGCCCTGAGGCCTCCACCACTCACAAAGTTGCCACAAGTCCCAAGAGCGCACTCAAATCTCCATCTTCAAAGCGCAGGACTGCCCAGAATTTAAAACTCAGAGTGACATTTGAGGAGCCTGTAGTACAGGTGGAACAAACAGAGGTTGGTTTAAATGGGGAAAGGGACAAAGAGCGGAGTAAGGTCCTTCAGCGGCCTCCACCCAATGCTGAAACTGGAGACCAGCAGAAACGGCCATTTGGAACATTTCGATCCATAATGGAGACACTGAGCGGCAACCAGAACAATAATAATAACTATCAAACTTCAAGCCTAATCAAGACCTCATCACCTTTTACCTCATTAGGAAGGAAAGCCACAGATAGCAAAGGAAATTCAGCAAACTCTGCAAAAGGAAAAAATAAACCAGTGAGTGTTTTATAGTGGGCAGCGGGAATCTTTTTTCATTTTAATTAATGGTTTTAAAGACTATGTGTATGCAAGGTGATAAAAAGCATGTCAGCGTATCACAAGTTGGAGAACTTAGGTCAGGGAGCAGGTAATATGGGGTCATCTGGAATGAACTAATAATATAACCAAAAAAAGCACCATGTGAAAATGGCTGATGGAGGGATCAGATGTGCCCATCTAAGCTCATCCAGTTTGTGCTCTGCTATCTGCATGGGTAATAGAACTGCACAGTTGGAAGGGATGCCAAGGGTCATGTACTCCAACCTCCTGCCAGCACAGGAATCCACTGTTAGAGTATACTTGAAATCTGCTGTGCCACTTTGGACTAGATATCATGTTTGTCCTGAGTAGACCCATTGAAGAGACCCAGTGTGTTGTAGGGGTTTGAGTGTTGGATTACGACTCTGGAGAACAGGGTTCAACTCCCTGCTCAGCCCTTGAAACCCACTGGGTGACCCAGGGCAAGTCACTCTCTCAGCCTCAGAGCAAAGGCAAAACTCATTTGAACAAATCTCATAAGGTTCACCTTAGGGTGGAAATTTTGGGATTGGCATATCTGTGAATGCCCACTTTTTTTTCTAAAACAATCTAGGGATCCAAGTAAGATATGAAGTTTAACTTCTTTACCTAAGTACTCCATCTGGCAGTTATTATGTGGTAAACCATCCATGTTGACTGATTTGCAAAATGATTGGGGTGTCTTTTCCCATGCCAGAGCAAACCTTTCTCTTTCAACATTTTTGCTGGCAATAAGAACGTTGTCCCAAAGCAGCAGTGAGTCACTTCATTTGAAAGGCTAACCAGCTGCCATATGGATTTATTTAAATCAGCCTCTCTATAGTCGCTATAGCTTGTAAACCATTCCTTAATCCACACTAGAAAGAGTATGTTGCACAGAAGCCCAAGTCTTAAGGTAGAGAGACGGAAGTGATAGAAAAGAACAGGGCCTGAATGAAGCAATGCGTAATGTTGGAGCAGAAATTAAGGAGAAAGATAAGGAACAGGACTACAGCATTCAGCACCATAAGGATACCAGGGGACATTCTTATACAAATTATGGGACTTGGGGAAGTGGACAGCAATACATCATCACTAGTGTTTGTTGATGTGGAAGACAGATAATCTCAGCTGGATTCCTGTTACGGGGCAGGGTAAGGAGGTAATTTTTAAGCACCTAGTTCCTTCAGTCAATTCCCTTAATAAAGATTTATGTTGAAAGGAGACCTGCAATGAATCAGTTATAACAAAATGTACCAAGCCCAGGAGAAGGGTTGTATTTTGTTTGTTTGTCCAAGTTGTATTAAATAATTGAGAGGGGAGCATCACACATTGCTAGTGATGAAAACTGGAAAGTATGGGTGAGGATTTTGCTTTTCCTTGGACTGTTCGTGGTACTTTACTAGCATTTTTGCACTTCTCTGGTTTTTCCTATTTTCACTTCTACCCATTGCATGGATGGAGCATTCAGTCTTTCTAAAATGCTTGTCATGCTTATATGATTTCAAATATCCAGTTCATTCAAATATATATTGTTTCTTGTATGTGAACCACTGCCAGATATTAGTACTACTTTGGTTTTACCTGACAAGATTTATGGATACAATTCAAGGATCATCAACCTTTCTTCTAGGAGGGGAAAGTGCCTACATATAGCAGAAGCAGAGTTTGGAAATAATGCATGACAAGTAACGATGTTACTTGTAACTCACTAGTTTGGGAGGTTAATGAAGGCACAGCAAATTTCCTTTTCAAAATAACATAGTAGCTAGCAACATTGTTTCATTTTTTCACTTAATTTTTTTTTATAACCTGTAACATTTACTCATTGCCTCTAACTGCTTGGAGGTTGTTGGGGATATATTTGGACCCTCTGACCAATTTTCTATTTTTTAAAGTGTATTTTAAAAAAAATTAAAAGCAATGTGTTAGTGATGCATTTTAGTTAGTTGCATGTTACCCTTAAAGTAACGAGTGATGCATTACTGGAAAAGTAATCAGTAATACCTACCATTTTACTTTTTTAAAGTAATGTTCTAAGCTCTCATGGGGTATGTTCCCTGGTCTCTTGAAGGAGATGGAGGCAACCTTCTTGCATGAGGAACTCTGTGTAGGCAGAGGAGAACTGTGGCATACAGATTGTCAATGCTTTTGTTGATGCACTGTAACGTTTCAATAGCTGTCTCTCTTCTATGCATGTGAGAAGCCTGTTGCATGGCCTTGCAACTGATTAATGCATTGCACTTCCCTAGGCTCCTTACTCCGGCTGTATCAGTTTTTCCACTAGCATGCTGATTGAAGACCGCCTGTGTAACTATGCATGGCATGTGCTGATGTAGAGTGAAAATGATGGCTTTACTATTACTTTTTTTTATTATTTTCCCCTCATTGCGTGTGCAGCTTATAATTGTTCGCAGCTTAAACTAATGAAACGATTGATGACAACTGTAAAAGAAAATGAAATTTTGATCTCCTAAAAAAAGTAAACAAACCCCTGTTGCAGACCTTTGCTAGTATCTGTAACTGAACTAATTTAACGGCTCTAGCACAAAGTGTGCATAAAAAGCACTAGTGCTCATAAATCCAAAAATGCATTTTAGTTCAGTTTGGCAACACAAGGTTTCTTGAATAAAAGTCAAGCACCAGAGGAGAATGAAAATTAAATTTCCTCTCATGAGCAGGCCAAATCAAACTTCACTCATAGTATGAAGAGACAGTGTGCCCCAATCTCCATTTGCTCGTGCCCTTTTTCTTCTGGTTGTCAGCTATTGTTTTATTTTTCTAATTCAAATATGGTCTTAGATAATAACACAAGTGAAAAGTGTTTCTAATCTTCTGTGAATAAAAAACACAATGGCATGTGTTTCTATGAACAAAAGGGCTTCTTTTGTTTGCAGCAGGACTTGGGATCCAATGACTATCTCCTTTTGGATGAAGGCAGATTTTATTTTATTTATTTTTTATGTTTTCCACTTATCCCAGCACCCCCAGAACTACCAACTACGCTGCTCTGGGGAGTCCCCAAATCCTTCACAGGAGCTTTTGTAATCTTCCATTAGTAACGTTTAAATAAGGTGGTATTTAAATATGAATATTAATAGGATATTTCAAAAATATGAAAGCAAATATTAATTCTAACTGAGATGCTGCTGTTGAAGTGCATGCTGGGCTATTCTGTTGTTTCTAGTATTAGGTGTTTTAATTTTGATTCTAGAGCCTGATACATACATATCACAATATGCAGATTTGTGATATGCTTGTGTTGGCACAAGACCCTCTCATGCATTACCCCTAACTTTCAAGTATGAAAGGAATAAATGTGAAGTTTTTGTTGGTAGTTTGATCATAACACCAAGGCATGACCAAATAGTGGTTTATTCAAGTCAGAGTTTGTAACAAGCCTGAAAATCCTGGCTTGTGTGCAGTTTATCCACTGAGATCCTGGAGTTCACGAGCAAAACCTAACGTTCAACCAGGAATAACAGTACTTAACTCAGGTATCTACTTCTGGGGCAGCCCCCATAGACATATAATAACTAGAGAAAGATGGGCATTTCTGGACCTCCAGGAGACCCTGGGTTGTGCAATATTTTCCTTGTGTAAATTAGTTCTGTCAGAGTAGTTGACATATATCCTCTAATGAGCAATCTCACCCACAGTTAGGATGTACATGTACTGGAACTTTGTGGTATATGTAAGTCTTACTATAGCACCTGAGGACCAATGCACAACAGGTTTGACCCTTTTTTTTTAGGAGAGGATATGCAGGGGCAGCCATTCCTGGCCCTTCCACCTTTGAAGAAGATTTCCCATGTACTACACAGCCTAGCTTGTACCCTATAAACTAGCCTAGTAGACTCAGGTGTAATGGACAACCCTAAGATTCAATGGCCAGTTCAACTGATTTCTGTGCACAGAATGAAGGCACCAAATTGCCCTTTGCCTCAGACATCAAAATATCCTAGGCCAGTCCCATTATGTAACACATATTAAAGGATGTGGGAATTGGAATCAATCAGTATTCCCTCTCAGCCTTACTTTCTTTTTTAAAAAAATTACATTCTGGAGACAATGCTAAAATCTTAGTTACATTGAAAATCTCTGTTCATTATTTGTTTCCTAATTGGCTACAGCTGTCTAGAGGCAAAAGAATTAACATTCCTAGTGCCCTGTTAAAATTCACAATACAGCATAAAGTCCATTCCCTTGCTTAGTATTTCTTTTCTTTTCTTTTAAAAGGACAGGTCTGTTTTTATCAATAACAGTGCCAAGTAAATGTTTGCAATTATTTTAGTCATCTATTGCCAGTGAATATTTGCTTCCCATGGATTAATTTATTGTGAAACATGCAGTGCATTAAAGTGAGAACATGTTTATCATATGTGTAAGGAGCATTATGGTAACTTAACTTATATCAATAGCTGGGGAGGGAGGTTGGTCCCTATTAAGACTATTTCATTACTAGAAATGTTTTCAAATGATAAGCAGAAACAGATCTAATTCCATCTGCTAGCTCCAAATAGAGCTTACATCACTGTTGATGTTCTAAGTTCACATTTATTCAACAGGTCTATTCTAGTCAAGGCTAGCAATTGACTTTTGCAGTTGCTCCACAGTGGTCAATGCTTGGAGCTTTAGGGACAGGTAGATGTTGATCTCACAGTCCTGCCATTTTATAAAACTGCATCTGAGGACAGAATACTTTTTTCAGTATACATCTCTATCTAGCCTAGGGTATCCTAATTACATTTAGACGTTTATAGCTAAAAGCAAATTTCCTATGAACTCAGATAGGGCAGAGGGAGAACTTATACACTGCTAAGATCTGCAGTTAAGACTTATACTGTATCTTCCTCCTTTCCTAGGAGAAGCCATAATCAAGATGAAGTTTTGCATTCTGCTTTACTCTTTTCTGTGTAGAAAACAGTGGGGACCCTTTAACATATGAGGCCAACATTTGTGGAATAAATTAAAAAGATTATCTAAAGTGGAGACTGAGGCTGCTACTGCTGACCCCAGTGTCTGAGGATGGGAATAATTTTGCGCCCTTTCAGAGTTGTGTCAACGTATAGTCTATTTACTTTATCCATTTAGAATTTGGTAGGAGTCTTTGAGAACCAAACCTACTCGATTGGATCACCTGAAAATATCTGGCTTTCCACAAAGGAGAAATGGCTCTTTGTCTGTCATTTAATGAGTAGCATTGTGCACATGTTGAGTTTGATACAGCCATACCCTTTTGGGAATGAAAAGGTTCATTGCATTTGCAAGAGATACTTAAGACTGTATTTACACTAGGGATTTAGAGCAGCTTGGTGGCATGTTCACTGAGAAGAGTCCATCCTATGGATTCCTGAAATCTGGGGTCCTTGGAATGCTCTGCTAGGGAGGTCCAATGTACTTCCCTGAACTATAGATAACACTAGAGCTCTCTTAAGTATCTCACTAAACTACAAGTACCAGGTTGGAGTCAGGTCAAAATTGTATCATGTTGCTATAACTGTACAGTGTAGACACATTGTCAGTAAAGCATTCTGTTGGAAAAAAGACAGGGGTGTGATTTCCTCCAATTCTCCTGATAGTTCCTTCTAGGGATAGCAATTCTAGATTTTCCCATTACAAAGAGATGACAGGAAAAAGCAATCATTTTCTCTTTCCACAGTGTCAGGAAACACTGATGGGAAACTGCTTAACATTCTGAAGAAAGCTACAGAGCTTTTCAAAAGGAGCATAGTTTTCTGGAAAGCTGCACAGCTTTCCCACAAAATCTATTAAGCTTTCCAAAAAGGCAGGGGAAAAATCACAAAGCAGAATTTTGCATAGCTTTAAATGTTGCACAACTTTAAAACAGGAACAAAAAACAATACATTTTCCACAAAACAAACAGATTTCCTGCCCACACATACACACACACATACTGAGAGAGAGAGAGAGAGAGAGAGAGAACACTTTAATATATAGTCTCTGTTTACATAGTGTTTTTTATTATTATTGCAATTTATTATTATTGCACATACAGCAATTTATTATTATTGCACATACACCAAAAAAACAAGATAAAGTTTTTTTTCTTGGAAAGCTGTGCAGTTTCTCAAACTACACAGTTCATAAAGTGAGCAGGTTTTGTTGTGCTGACAATGAAAAAAGTTCCTACAATATTGCAAGAATTTTCCAGGTGCTATTTTAGTATTTTCTTCCCACAAATGTTCCCAATTTCAACTGCATTTGGAAATTGTTGAGTAGCCATTCCATACCTATAGTAACCCTAGATTGTCAGGATTGCTTCTTCAACATGTTATTGATATCTTACTCCTTGGCTTTGTGTAAGGGAAGAAGTCTTTGGAAACCAACACTGAGCCACTTTTACTTTTGTTTGAATTCACTGGAAAGACTTCTACTTGTTTGAATGCACAAAACTTTCAACATAATTACTGTGAATACAAATGTGCTTCCAAATGTTATTCCATAGCTGTGGTATGCGAATGAGTTCACTGATACAGGTTTGAATTGCAGCAAGTGAAATATTTGCCAAATGGGGGGAAAATGGATTTAACCAGGGCAAGCTGGTTACTGGGCAAGCTTAGGTCACCATGAAGAGTCAGCAATTGCAATGCTACAATTTTTCTTAAGTATAGGATTGACAATAACTATAGTAATTATGAAATATTTTGTTGACAGGAGTCAGTTTTCTGTTAATGAATGCTTCAAATTGAACACCACAACCAATAAGAGGTTTCAAGTGACTCCAGTCCTTCAGCATTTTGGGTAGATCTGGACAAAGTACTATAGTTTTCTTCCAGATTGCCTGGGCTTCATTCAGAAGCTGAACAAATGAGCATTTTTCAGATACAACCTGTTTCTGCATTCTTATTCTCAGCTGTGTTATATCTAGGAAAAGCATTTCTCAGTTTGTTTGAGTTGGATCTTTTAGCCTATATAGATTTCTCTAATAGACTCTGTAATGGCTCTTTAAAACAATAATAAACACACAAATGTGTATATAATAAATGTATTGCTTGTTTATCTAACAAGCACTGTTGGATTTCACTCTAGTAGTAAACATTATTTGTTTATCCAATAAACACTATTGAACATCAGTGTAGCAATTCAAAGGAATGAACAATTTGGTACTTGTCATCAAAGGGTTCTAGTAACATAAGACTGTAATGGGGCTTATGGGTTGATGTTCCCATGATGTAAATTGTGAAGGCCTTGTCTGTGCCCCAAAACTGGTTGACATAAGTGTAAATTCTTCATTCTTACATATGAACAGGTAATCTATGAAATATATTAGATAACGTTTAATGTTTCTGGGAAGTTTTGTCCATTAAAAATAGGCAAAAGGACAGGGCATGAGGATCAGGATGACAGTACATGGAGAGAACTATTTGAACCACTAAATACCATGGTTCAGCTATTATTCACCTAAGGAAGAAAGCTGCTATTTGTGCTGTTTTTAAAAGAAAAAGCAGACATGTTAAATGCAACCATGCATTTTATGTATCATCTGTCTTGGCCCTGATCTGTTTGTTTTTAGAAGAATTTAGGTGACTGTACTGTACTACTGGCATAATTTCCATGAAAAGACAGCAGAATAATTGTTGGCCTTCAGTAGTATGCACGCCATCCATTTATTTGCTAGAATAGGAAATCTGATGGCAATAAAAAGATTTGTTGCATCTCCTGGCTTCAGTAAATTAGATGCTAAAATTCAATTAATCTTTAAAAAGCACCAGGCAATGCAGGGGGAAATAGTTCAAACCCATTTTTGAACCTAAGTAGCTCCTTTTGGTACTATTTAGAAGAGAGAAGGAGGAAAGAAACTACTGTTTATACTCAGCACATGCAAAAACTAGGGATAGGAAGAGTATTTGGAAATATTTGAAATGGTTGAAAAACATGTTTCTTGAGCATGTTGAGAAACTCTGACAAGAAGACTGCTAGACTGACATGAAACTTTGTAGTTTGGGACTTACTCTTCACAAAATTCAAATCTGGTTCTTTTATGAGGGAAACAGCATTTTCTATGCAGGGAATGGTGACCGGAATTCTGTGTCAGCTACTTAGGTGACTGGCATGCAAGTGGATAATGTTTCCATACCCTCTTGCCAGTGAGCAAGACTGCAACAAAAAAGTGTCACAAGTATCCTGCTTCTGATTGTTACAGGTATGCTTATTGGCAGGAAGGATGTGGAACTGCCATCCACCCACCCCTGATCACCAGCAGAACAGAGCTCCTTCTCTCAGTGTGGCCTAGCAAGATAGGTTTGGGGGGCAGTTATAATTGTGACAATAGTGCCATGATTGTCACTACATAGGATCATTAGTATGGATCCATTCCAGATGTGTAACTTCAAGTTGTGAATCCATAAGTGAGGTACTAATTCCTACACAAAACAACCATATGTGAATTCTGTGAAGAATAAGTTCCAAATTGTGAATAGTCTTCAAAAACTGAACAGTTTTTATAGATTTTTACACACCAGGAAAAACATTAATAAAGTCACTCATTGCTTCCTTCAAGAAGAAAAGTAGTGAAGAATTGTATCCCTAGTTGTATTACACAAATAGAGTCAGAGTATGGGAAAGATTCCCAGAACACCCCAATCAGCATAGGTGTCATAGTCCAATATAATAACTTTTTCATTTTTTGGATGTTGTACCTTCCAATTTCCCCAACTATTTCTGTACCTTCCAACCCCCAACTCTGTTTCTGTAGGGTGGAGTGCAGGAGACAGATAGTGGTTGATGTATTTTAAAAGTATGAGAAAGCAAGCCCATGATCACTGAGAGCAATGAAAATCATCTGCTTTCTTACTTAGGCTGACTGCTTCTATGGAAAACAATTTCCTGTTTACACTGACTTCGAAGAAAAAAACAAGTGCCATATGCAAGCATACACAACTCTAACCTAGTTCTGCTTTTTTGTTAATGCACAGAGAAGTCAGCACAACTACTATCTTAAAAAAAGAAATACACAAACTGCATCTGGCATTTTTTAATCTGACCTATTTACTTTTAATTGGACAGGGTGGACAGGTCATTGGAGATGGACAGAATTGCTGGAGGTTGTGTGGTACTACTGTATTTCAGTCTAGCAGTCTCTTCTTATAAAGCAGTATACAAATAAGCACATGTTGGATGCTATCTGCTGTGATGCAGAGTGGATTGGACAGATTTCCCATCCAAATTCTACAGTTATTCCATACGCTTAATCTGTAAAATGTGTCATGAAAGAACTGCTAATGCTGCACAAATAATGGAGTTCAAGCAAAGTTAAAAGATTTCGCTTTATTCCCTTTGCAAAAATAAATATTTATTCAGTTCCAAGTTAGTTCTAGCTATGCAACATATTCTTTCGCGAATGAAAATCTGCATTTGAATAAACTGCTCTTTATATCCTGTGCATTGTGATATGGAAAACATATGCACATTTTTGCAATTAGTCCTTCCATAAGGAGACAAAAACAAATATATATTACTAATGTTTAGTTTTTATTGCACATGCATGAATAACAACACATAAACATCCGTTCAGTATTATTTTAATGATGGAATGGACATTCCATTTGCTCTACTTGATTAATAATTTTGCATTGCACAAATTCTACTTATAGCAAATAATACGGAGAAATTGTTCTCTTCAAATTTTAATGTAAACTTACCTAATGCACATTTCCCAAATCAATATATGAACTGTAATATAATAATACCTCAGTATTCACACTTTTCCAAATTCTGAAAGTTGTTCACCAGTCAGCAATGCATAGAGACTTGCATATAATAAGAAAAGGTAGGCAAAAAGTGTACATATTTATGAAAACAACAATGAATTATTTTAGGGGACATTGTTTACAAAACAGGATATGAGGCAACATTGACAGAAAATGCTTCTATTAAAGAAAATGCACAAAAATGAATATGGATTAGAAATTGATGCAGAAGCAGCACAAAATAAACTTTAGGTTGGAAAAGTTTTCTCCATCCCCATAGTGAACTGAAAGCTCTTTTTGAGTTTTGAAAGAAAAATGGCTTGTGACAGAAAAGATGACAAGGTAAAACATTTTTTTAAAAAACAGCTTTAGCTGGCATGGCTAATTTCTTGCACATGTCTAAATAACTTTTTTGCAAGTTTTCTCTGTCTCCTATGCCAGGTGTAGAATTAGAATATGGCTGTCGTAATATAAGTGACTGTTGGTGTTGTTTTTCCGTGAGATCAGGATTTAGTCGTATCCTGTTAGTGGGATACATGTGTATATGTCTTCTGGGTGAGGAACGGGGCTATTCACTAGTCCTTTGTACCCAATTCTAAACCTCCCACTCATAGCTGTCAAGCTTTAGGAAGGGCTGTAGCTGCTGCTTAACAGTGGGAAGGAGAGGGAGGATGGAGGCAATTAAGACAATGAATTGTGGCCACTCTGGGCTGTGAGAGGGAGAGAAAGGAGGGTGCAGTTCTCTTTTTCTTTTACATGGCTTGGAAGGTATCATTTCTTTGTCATATGAATTTGCCTCCTTCTCCCCTCTGCATTGGTAATGAGGAGCAGCAACAGCCTCTCCCAAGGTTTGAAAGCTGCTGGGGCAGGTAGAAAGGAATCATGACCCATGTTTGTAAGACAGAGTTGGGCAACTGTAACCAGCATAACCAGGGAGTTGGGAGTCTCATAGTATTTGAAGGAGCAGAGATTGCCCCTGCCTGCTTTGAATTGTGGTGCCAGTTTAAGCCCAACATTCCTTAGAGGAGATTAGACCAGGGCTACTTTTTGCATATGGTGGTCTTTGGGTTGTGAAACAAAATTAATCATTATGCTGCTTGGGTATGATCAGGCTTGTTCTGTTTTTGTTTTCCTTGCCAGGCATAACACCACCAATAGGAAACTTCAGCAGTCTTACAGCAAAAATTGTTTTGAAGAACCAGAGCTGCAAGAATTCTTCCTTTGACTCACATTTCATGGGGTCTCACAGTCTTCCTCCAAACATGGCCTGAAATCTTCCCACTTGAAAACTTAACTTTCACCAGCAGAATAGCAGACTCTTAGGATGCCTTAAATTTGTAGCAGTTAGACCATATACTAAAAATTAATATGTGTCTATGTCACTGGTTTGTAAAGTGTATTATTTTAAGGCACAGGTGAGCAAAAGCCATGATTTGGAAACGTAATGATGCAAGGAGCCTCCGGAACATTCATCTGACCACCATTTTGTACACTACTTGTTGCATGGATATAATGTAACATGTCTTGTATTTTTCTTTCTAAGAACCCAATTGTGTCTGGGGGGGGGAACCCTAATAAGGCCTTTGTCTGCCCAGATTCTCACTGAGCCTAAGGCAAAGGCTCTCCTTTCCCTCTTGGTCAACCATGTTTTATTGCTATTTTTGATTTTTTGTATAAAAGAAAATAAACCAGTGTTAATCAAAACACAGTACAAACATAATAAGATGTATCTTCTACTTCATTTCATCCATTCTGACTTATTTCATTTGTTAGCAAATGTGAATGTGTCAAAACTTTGTGATTCATAGCAGGCAGGTGCTACTTTAGAGGTCCTTTGTCCAACCCTAAAACATTGCCCCACAATGATATTTGGGGTCTTGATCCTAAAATAATAGAAACAGTACAGAAATTAATAGAAATACCACTTGCTCTGACTATGTTTACTGATAGGCATAATGATTTTTTAAAAAAGAAAGCAAGGCAGCAAGCTGTTTTCTCAATAGTATGAAGTTATCTGACTGATCAGAACATAACATCACTGTTAGAACTGCTCATTGCACCACCACATATTTTGTATAAGGTCTGTGATGATATCATGTTGCAGAGGTCCCACACTACTGAGCTAAAAACCCAATAGCAATACTGTTACCATAGTGCAAAGGCCATTACATTTCCATAGCTAAATAAAGATTTGGTTGGCTTACCAGAAACAGGCCAGCCTGAAAGCGCATATGTAGATGTGGCTGATCTAACAGGGGGTGCAGCTCACTGAAAAACCACACAGTTAACATGCAGAAGGCACCATGTTCAACCACTGGCAACTTCAGTAGGATGAGTTAACGCTGGCACCTTACAGCAATGGTAGGAATTGTGTAGCCTGCTCACAGTCCTTTGGGTGATCCAGTGCTGCCTTTAAAGCCCCCAGCTGCCCCAAACAAATTTCAGAGGGAAAAAGAAAACTTGACATACTTAAATTAAGATCCTTCCAAAACAAGAGGGGGAAAAAAATCAAAATGTTCAAATAGCCAAGGGCTCACCATAGCAAAAGGAAGGTTTATAGTTTGATTTAGTTAAATTTGATGAATATTCATCTTTCTTCTGAAAGAAATGAATGAAAATCACTCACAATAAGATTTAAGTGAAAACATAGATAACACAAAGTAACCATATTAAAGCACTAGTAAATAAATTATAGTAATAATAGAAACAATGACTTTTTTAATTAAAATCAATCCAAAAGTACATTTAAAAAAAAAGTTAAGCACCAATCCCTTAACCCTTTCTCAGAAGCCTGAATAAAAAAGTCTTGGACTACCAGCAGAATAACAGCACGAAGGGTAACAACACTATAGAAGCCAAAACTGACATTCCCAGCATAGGTTACATCAGAGCCAAATTTGAATAAAACTGAAGCCATAGAATTACTGCAGGTAGCAATACTAAGCTTCAAAACTAAATGGGTGCTATAATTATACTATCACTACCATGACTCACATGTTCTTTAAACAGAATGAAATATGTGGCTGAGATCCTATATCATGGTTCCATAGTGTAAATCTGCACTCAGATACTCACATTGCACTATTTGATCCGTCAGTTGAATGTTGACATTGTGCAACCAGTAGCCTATCTGCCAACATGCTTGCTTATTGTTCCCCGTGCAACAGGGAATGCCAGTGGCTGTTCCTGCAGTACCAATGAATCAAATGGTACAAGGAAGGCACTGAGAAAAGTATCAGCCAACGGTGCTTAAATGACAAACAGATTCTACTTGCACAACTCCTCTTACATAACCATGAATAGAATGCATCTATTATGCACTGCCAAAAAAATATAACCATATGTGGAAGGGAATTTAAAGGTGCAAGTTACCAACATGATTGCATCCCATGGAATCAAATGTATCTTATAATTTTGGCAAGATGATAGGCATTTTAGATATCCTAAACAGCTCCAGCTGAACGTGTTCATAGTAGGATTAAACTGAACACATGAAGATGGGGCATGCCTTCACCTCCTTCATTGTTGCTCTCATATGAAGAATAACAGTCTTAAGAGGAGAGCCTCCACAAGGCTTTCCATGAGAACCAGAACTCTGAAAAATTAGGAGTCTCTGTCAAGTGAAACAACTCCACATGTAGTAGAGGCTTTCCTCTTCAGAAAGTCACTCCCAACACATGGAGAGAGTCAATGAAGGGGGAGGGCCTCCTTACCCATTCATTTCAATCTCATTCTGAATGCCTGAATAGGGCTTTTGTCATAGGGCAAGTCGGTCATGGAACCAACCACCGGGGGGATCAACCCTGATCCAGACACCCAGGATCTGAAATTATTAAAGGTAACAATGCTTCCATCAGAAAGCAAACACGTTGCACAAATAAGAACAGAAAGGAACACAGATTTTGGCAAATGAAACACAAGCAAGCAATAACAGATATAACCCTCATTAAGGAACTTATTCAAAAAGATGCTTAGCTCAACAAGATCAAAAAGATCTAAATGCAGTAAATTACATAGAGAGTCAACTGGATAATTAAATGACAAGGAAGATGAAGGAATACTAAAGGAGGATAAAAACACCACAGAAAAGCTGCATCCATTCCTTGTGCTCATTTTCAGTGAAAAAGTAAAGTGTGTACCTGCATCGTTGAAGGACATGAGAAGAAAAAGGTATGTTAACAGATACACATGAAAATCCTCAGCTTATCTCAGCATCCATTTGCAATCCTACAAATTTAGTAAAGAAATAGTACATTTAACACTCTCTGATCTGACTTGCATTTTGGCAGTAGAAGTGGTGATAATAGTAATACTCAGAGCTTAGAAGAGTTTTTTTTTTGCACTCTAGGTCCCAGAATCCCCCAGCCAGCATGGGCAGTGGCCATGTTTACTGAAGAAAGCTTGGAGCAATAGTCCAAAAAAGTAACTTTTCCAAGCCTTGAAACTAGTAGGAATAGCTGTAAAACTTTTTAAAAAATCTGAAAGCCAGAGAGAAAGGACCCATGCTGGGCCTCCCATCTGTCATATGTGCTTGAAAAATAAAACATCAGACACATGCTTTCTCGTTATCTGGGTGTTGAAAGATACTGTCAGAATAACAAAGCAAACATCTCCTAGTCCATGTAGCAGACAAATTGAAGATTTGTGCTTTAGAAAGTGTGAAATAGGTGAACAAAAATTTGAATGAATAAGACTATGATATGGTTTACGAAAGACAAGTGAAGAGCCAGTTTTGAACTGTACATGAATGTTAAAACTGTTTACCCTTCAACAGCTATTCTACTGTAACAACATTCTGCAAACCTGACAGATTTGAAATTTTATCAGCCAAGAGGCTGGGAGAAGAGACAGGGAAGACAGTGTGCAGCAGAATCTTCGTTTAAAGTTTATTTTTTTATATGTCCAGAACAATAGCAATATTATAAAATACTTAAGCCACAGTATTTAACAGGTACAGTATAGTTCTACCATATTGTTCTTTCAACAATTTTGGAAACTTATTACCCCAACACACACTCCCTTCATCACTATTGACTTTCACCACCATTGACTTTGATGTGGATTACAATAGTTTGTATTACAGTGGGTGCAATGTCACACAGTATAGTATTTTTGGCATCACAGTATTAATACAGGAGAAAAAGGTGTTCTCAGGTGTGAAGAATAAATGTATAGTATCATCACAGTACCAATACTAATTCAGGGATATCAATTTACTGCCTAAATTGATAGTCACTCTGGGTTGGTATTCATTTATTGTTTCTGAATAACTAATTCAAGACATTTTTACACTTTTGTGGTATTGTCCTAATACTTTGTGTAATATGTGCCTCTTTTGTTCTGGGAAAGGCTGCATAAACAAGGGACCTATGACAGCTAGAGCAAAAGCATCCTGATATGACAGCATACTAGTCTTCCTGCCTTTAATTTTATTGACATTGATAGCCTGTATCCATCCCCTACTTTAATTAAATTACTGGGAGCTGCCCTCATATAAACAGGCAAACAACTTCAGGTAAATGTAAATGCCTGACTTCTAAATTACATCCAATCTACACATTATTGAAAAACAAGGACAGCAGATACATTTTTCTTTATAACTCCAGGGTAAAAGCTCAGGGGTAATCACATGGAAACCAATCTAAATCAGGACCCCAGCAAGAAGGGTATAGAGAATTTGACCCTTTGCCATAATTTCAGCCTGGATGAGTCCCCCTCCCACCCTACAGCAATTTTCACTGACAGAAAGTGATTCACTTCAAGGCTTCTGGGGAAAAAAATGTTAACTTCCTGACTTTTTGTGTGTTTTTGGTACACTTGTATAAATGAGAGTTTGCATATGAGGTGAAGGAAAACATGTGGAACACTCCTACGAACATTTTTGTCCATGGTTCAAGATGTTTTACACAGTCTAACACCCCTTTGATTTACAATCTGACAAATTGTAATGAATGTACCACTTTTTTTCTGATTTATAACTTCCTATTAGAAATAAAATAAATATAATAAAAGAAAAAATATAGAAAAGTAGAAATAAAAAATATAAGTATAAGGCAATTCTGTTCAATAGAATCATTCTGACCACTTTTCTGGAGATAATATGAGCTGTCCAAAGTAGGGATAAACTAAATGCCTGAGGAGAGGGAGTGCACCAATCCTGCCTCCTTCCTTTGTTATTCTCCTCACATGAAAAGCAATAGTCTGAATTGACATGTCTGCTTGCATAAAGAGACTTCTTACAGCGCAGACTCTTTCCTTTCGAGAAGAGACTGATGACAGTGGAGGTGAGACTAGAGTATTCATGTGTTCACTTTAACTGGTTTCTAGTACATGAAAAGGGCTTGGAACAAAATCTATCCCCTCTTACATATACAGGTCTTCGAAAAAGCAATGTCATTTGTACAGCAGGTGGTCACCCAGCAATGTAGCTGTGTGGAGAAAACAGAGAAATTCCTTCCAGTGAGAATTCTGTCCCCCTCCCCAGAATGAAAATTTTTTTCAGCACCCAAATGTCAACCATTGTAAATACTTAAAACTTGGTTAAGTATTTAAGAAATACCATTTAGGCTTCCAAAGAATATGGGCAGGCAAAGTTACCAATGGCATGTGAACACAGCAAATATACGAGTTCTAGGCATAAATGATTTTCATTGTCTCCAGATTGCTCATAATTTGGGGAACTAAAAGGAAGTTTCATGGGGAGAAGACTTCTTATTGGAGGAAATGCCTTCATTTGCCCCATCATCTGTAACTACATCCATGAGATCACCACATGGATTCAACGTCAGCTTCCTCCTGCCATTGCTTTGCTTGGCTCACAGAACTTGTCCCAATGCACAGGTGAGTCTTGCTTGATTCAGGAGTAATCCAGATGCATGCTAAAGGCCTAGGAAGGAGTAAGCCCTTAAATACTCTGTTTAGGCAAAGGTGAAGTGCTCAGTTTTGAAGAGTAGTGCATATCATAGCACAGTCATAAGAAAAATCCCAAAATGCAGACAGCTGTATTGATCCATATCAACAGACCACTAAGAGTTTCATCTCCTCCCAGAGTTGACCTTTTCTAAAAACGAATTGCCCCTTCAAAAACAAGTATCCCAAAAATGTTTTGGATGATAACAAGGATAGCTTGCAATAACATATTCTTTCTGGGAAAACTCATCATCCCTCCTTCATGTCAGCTACTATGAAGACTGCAACACAGCTCAAAGGGAACAAGGAAGGTGGGAAATAGTGGTAGTGTTGATGCCATCATCCCTTTGAGTCAAAAAACAAACAAACAAAAACCCTGGTACTTTAGTCTAGCAAGCCCTGACTCCATTGCATGATTGCATGTGACTTACAGAAGCTCTACTGTCCATGGTCAAAATCGTCCATCACACTGGTTGAGCATAGTCTACTAGCATACTTACAGTGATTGGCTACAAAGGTATACCTAGGATCATTCCAAATGTTCTTGAGCACTGGGGGGAGAAGGACCAACCTCTGTTCCCAGTATAAGCTTGCTTGTTCCTCCTTCAGTGCTCAAAAAGCAGCAAGAATGAGCCTTGGTGCACCTCTTCAGCAGATTAGTGGCTGGGGAGACAGAGCTAAAATGGGTGTCTTGTGGAAGGAGATACTGGATGCCTCCTTCCACAAAGACAAAAAGTACATAGATAGGTCTATCCCCCAGGAACCACTGCACATCTCAACAACAGGATGTCAGCCTTTCATAAACACCACCTCTGTCTATGTAGGAAAGGAAGAGATCCTGCTGATTATTTTCCCTCCATCCAGCGAATATTGATAAAAACATAAAATTAAATGTACATTGTCTTTCTTCATGTGACATACTGCAAAGAAAGCACACTTCAGCTGTGTAGGGGGAGGCAGTCTGCAGTGGTCAAAAGATTTACATTCTAGGAAAGCAGTATGTTTTTTTCAAGTGCAGGTGGAGTGGAATTGCCTGTTCCTTTACACTGTGCCTTTAGAAAACATCTGTTGTCAGTTTGGTTCCAATTCTTAGCAAAACATATTTGCATTTCATTCCTAAGAGAAAACAAACTGCAGCATACGGTAAATCCAAATACTATAGCTGGAAAAGTTCTAAAAGAGGAAATTCGTAAACTGGATGTGACATGTGTAGAATATAATAAGTCGCTCAGGCATCATAATTAATATGATTGCATAGACAGTTCCCACAGAATTTGAAGCCAAAGACATCTGTATCATTTGCACAGCAGGGAGATATACTCATATTTAGAATGACCGTCACACAGAGACTTCTTGTCAGCTACTCTACTGATGACTGGTAGAAATGCCACCAGGACTTTCCCTAGGCAGCTTTTCTATTTTTACGGTAAGATTTTTTATGACTCATGATAACTATATCAATCAAATCGGCTAGTTTTAATTACTTATGTATGTATGTTTGTTTGCTTGTTTGTTTATTTTATATCCCACCTTTCTCCTCATGCAGGACCCAAGACAGCACTAGAATACAGAACAGAGAACACATAGAATTAGAATACATAGAATTATATAGAATTAGAGTATAGCACAATGTGCAGCATGAAATACTAATCTTACCAGAAACTATCACACTTTTTTCTATCAGTAGGGACTGTATGTAGAAAGACAAACGGGACCAATGAGAAAAGGATTGTCTAGTTAATCATTCTGGCCACTACTGCACTAGACTGTTATAGCACTATTATTCCATTTTCAACATCCTATGGAATCCAGGGGTTTGCAGTATGAGGCCCCTCCCTAAACTGCAAACCCCAGGATTCCATAGGATGTTGAAAGTGGAATAACAGCGCTATAACAGTCTAGTGCAGAAATGGCCTCTGTTCTTGCCATGGTGAACCAGCTGCCTATGAGAAGTCCACAAGCAGAGCACAAATGCAGCTCACCGTCCATCTCAAGTACGCCAGCAACTGACAAGCAGAGGCATGCTCCCTCTGCTGTTGTAGGTCACATATAGCCAACTGTGACTGGTAGCACTGATAGCTCTAACCTCCAGGAATGTATGCAATCCCCTTTTAAAGCCATCCAAGATGCCATCCCCAATTTCCATAGTTTATAATTTCCACAGTTTAATTATATGTTGTGTGAAGTAGTGGTTCCTTTTATCTGTTCTTTTAAATCTGCCTCAGTGAATAATCCAGAGTTCTAGCATTATAAGAGAGAAAAAATCTCCCTATTCACTTTCTCTGCACCACCCTTAATTCTGCACATCATGTCCCTCCTTGCTCTTCTATTTTCTAAGTTGAAGAGCCCAGACATTGTAACCTCTCCTCACAGGGGAGTTGTTTCAGTCTCTTGATCATTTTGGTTGCTCTTTTCTACACTTCTTCCAGCTGTACAATAGGTGGGCTGACCAGAACTATACACAATATTCTAATTGTGGTTGCACCATGGATTTGTATAAGGACAAAATGGTATTGGCAGTTTTATTTCTGATTCCTTTCCCAGTTACACTCCAACACAGAATTTGCCTTACTCTACACCTTTTTGCACATCGTTGAGTCAACATTTTCATTAAACTGCCAACCACAATCCCCCAATCCATTTCTTGGTCAGTTTCTGCCAGTTCAGATCCTATCAGTTCAGTATATCCATGAAACTGAGTTTGTTTGCCTGAAGATGCTTCACTTTAGATTTGCTTGCACTGAATCTAACTTGCCCTCCTCGTACCCATTCCCCAGCTTGAAGAGAAGCTTTTAGAGCTCTTCTCAGTTCGCTTTTGTTCTCACCACCCTAAACACATAGTATCTAATGGAAGCTCAGAGAAACCCGAAGATTCATGGAAGTACCCAGGGACCTTGCAATTATTTTTAAGGTAAAGGGGATCAAGACTTACAGGCAAGTTATGAATTTTGCATACTTGTATGTACATTTTTAGAAAATGGTAAAAGTACTAAATAGACTGAATACAAACAATAGGGATAAGATAAAGTGGTGTACGTACCATGAAAACAATAAAAAAATAATAAATGGAACATTATAAAATAGTTTAAAGCAGCCTTCTTCTTGGAAATGGATGGTGTGCTTTAGGCTACATAATAAGCCTACTTTTAGTTTCTATTTCTCTGTGTTCCTTAGAACACAGTCCCACAGTTTTTTGTCACTACTAAATACCATTGAAATGACATTGGTCACATGTCAGCTAGGTGCTTTTAGTGTCACCAGGACATATTTATTTTTAAAAAAGCAAATTTAAGCAAAGATTTTCAGTCTCACTATAACAGTCTCAGCAGAGGTCTCCCAGAGGCCATGGAAGCTGCTATATTTCCTAGGGTAAAGTCTTTGGGTAACCTCTTGGGATACCAAAAGGTTATAGAGGAGACAGACAAGGAGAGGGAGAACTATATGAGGATGAAAAAGGTCTGGTTGAATAGGAAAATTTCTCTATCCTGCACATCTCAGTGTTTCTTGATTTGAGAACATTTCTTCCTTCTCAAGAAAAAAAAAGTAAAATAAATCACCATAACTATCCTTTCATATGCAATTCCAACAGTCTGCTCTCTTTGGTACTTGAGATCTTCAGCTATCTCCCTGTCCTAAAACAGATATTTGGGCAATGGAGGTGTGCTGTCTTGGAGCTACTGGAACTGGGTAGGTTTTCTGTTGTTATGTTTTAAAATGATGTTATATTTTTAAAATATGTAATCATGTTTAATATCATTTGTTTAATTTTGTGTCAACTTTTTTATTTTTTATTTTATTTTAGTTTTGTTTATCTTGTTTTAGCCTTTTTGTAAGTCACCTTAGGACCCATTCTGGGACAAAAACAAGATGCCAAAGAAAGAAAGAGAGAAAGAAAGAAAAGAATCATAGGATTATAGAATCATAGAAATGTAGAGTTGAAAGAGACCACACGGGTCATCCACTCCAACCCCCTGCCATGCAGGAACACCCATCAAAGCATTCCCAACAGATGGCCATCCAGCCTCTGCTTAAAAACCTCCAAAGAAGGAGACTCCACTACACTCCGAGGCAGCTTATTCCACTGCTGGACAGCCCTGACCATCAGGAAGCTTTTCCTGAGGTTCAGGTGGAATCTCCTTTCCTGCAGCTTGAATCCATTGCTCCTTGTCCTGGTCTCTGGAGCAGCAGAAAACAAGCCCTCTCCCTCCTCTACATGGCATCCCCTCAGATATTTAAACGTGGCTATCATGTCCCCTCTTAACCTTCTCTTCTGCAGACTAAACATACCCAGCGCTCTAAGTCTATCCTCATAGGGCATGGCTTCCAGGCCTCTCACCATTTTGGTCGTCCTCCTCTGGACTTGCTCCAGCTTGACCATATCCTTCTTGAATTGCGGTGCCCAGAGCTGGACACAGTATTCAAGATGAGGTAGTAAAGAAAGGGTAGTAAACACCACAAAAAGTTTATGCCATATTTAAGTTCATGAGATAAAAATATCTCAGGCAGTAACAAGACTTTCCCTTTCCTTGTGTACCTGTATATTAATGGGTTTGCATCCAGTTGGCTTCTTGAAATACCACAAAACTCTTTACCTCCCTCGTCTCCTTCCTCTTCCCACTGCCACTGATCAAGTAACACATCCAATCTTACATAATATTTCAGAAACTTTCCACTGATCCTTCCTTATTCTTATTCAGAACTTATAGTCAAAGTCCCAAAGTACTGTAGCAATATTACACCAGGCAAGCCTTAGGATCATTTTGTTTCAGTGCTAACATTCTTCTTCACAACACTTGGGCTCTGTTGAATCTGTGACCTGGAAACAACAGCTTTGTCTACAAATTAGTTTGTATGGAAACAAAACTTGGGACTTCTGGAGACTATTTTCGCCTGTCTTAGTCTTTAAGCTGGTACAAGATTTTATTGTTTTTGCAGCAACAAACAAATAAGCTAACCCCTCAGGAAATTCCTGTGTCTGTATACTGATAGCACTAATCTCAAACATACTGATCACTTGCAAGGTAGTCTTTTAAAGAATACTTCATGAAAATACATTGGTAAGCATATGTTGCCTGACAATGGGATCTCAGAATGGGGCAGGACAAGAAGAATGAAGCTTCAATTGAAGAAGATGGCATAATATGGACTGCACAGGTTCCTCTGTGGTTCCAAATAGTGGAAAAGGTTCAGGGCCAGTTTTTGTTGCATAAAAGATTAATATTGCGAATATTAATATCTTTTTACCATTTCAGTATAAAATATGCAAGCAGAAAATGGTAGAACCAGGATCTTAGAAAAAGAGAGTTTCCAAATGCTGGCTCATTCTATCATAAGGTTACACTAGTTTCTATCTGTGTCCAGTTCAGAGCACCACAGTTCAAGGAGGATACTGACAAACTGGAATATGTGCAGAAAAGGGTGACCAGAGTCCCCTTGGTTTCCAGGCTTAGGAAATGGTTATGTTGAGCTTGGAGAAGAGGAGACTGAGAGAGGACATGATAGCCATCTTTAAATGTCTAAGGAGATGTCATGCAGAAGATGAAGCAGTTTTGTTTTCTCCTATTCCAGATACTAGACCATGAATCATTGGATTAAAATTTTACAAGAAATTCTGCTGAAACACTAGGAAAAAGTCCTTGACCATAAATACTGCTCACCAGAGGAAGAGATTGTTTTACAAAGTGATGAACTCTCCTTCTTTGTGTAACCCCTGCAAGCAGACCCAGTCCCAGGGAAGTGCAATATTTAATATATTAAAGTTATTAAGCCAGAGGTTCACCAGACAGGAATGTAGACATCTGGGTCATAAACCAAAGCACAGCTAGCGAGGTCAGGTCAACGATCCCCCAGTCAAGTCTCCAAGAGGGAAACCTCAAAAGACATGTATACACACACCAAATGAGCCATCAACAATGACACCTTGATGTGAACTATGTGTCCTCTGGATGAGGTTAGAAATGCAAGACAAGGTCCATCTGCATGATTCAGCCATTTGTCCTTTTCCGGGAAGGGTCTGCCCGCCCCCAGGCATACTTTGCACTACAATTGAGTCCCCTTTTGGGGCTGTCTTTGGAGAATGCCCACACTTGACTAGCGTCCCGGCATTCTGCTAGTCAAGAGTTCCCCTCAGCATTCTTTGTCCTTCACTGAGCCACCTTTGGCTTGTTTCTTCCGAAGCGACAGTCTACAGGCTCAGATGCAGCATAAACTGCTCTCTTTTCCTCCATTTTTTCCTATTTTCATATCTTTCCAACTCATTAGTCCTTGTGCGCTTGTGTGTCTGCTGTGCTGTGTGTGTGGATATTTTGCCAATTCTGCTAAATAAACTACTGATAATTGGACATTTGACCTGGCTTTTGTGTGATCTGACTCTCTAGACATAGGGTTCAAGATCTTGCTGTGTTGCCCTGCCCTCTGCTTTGCTAAGCAGTGCTCCACTAATTTCCTCAATCTGTATTTTTGGAGCAAATCTGAGTGTCCTCCCAGGGACCCCCAAAAGCCAGAGTAACATTTGGAAGTCTTTTAAACAGAGGTTGGATGGCCATCTCTCAAGACCCCTTTGCCTCTATGATTCTATGCTTCTGCCACCACCTAAAACAGCAAAATCGTATTTCACATGAAATATGTAGCATGATGCTCCATGGGGTGGTGCAGTGGCTTTCTATGTCACAGCACTGATTCAGATCAATTTGAAGGTTTTTTTAGTTGTTGTTTTTTTTAAGAAAATCCCTACAGAGCTACCCACTATGGCCTGAACCATAGGCTATTTCCACATGGCTTCACTGTCCCATAATGGGGACATGTTAGCAGCAGTCCATGTAATGTCATCATGGTCCTGTTGCCAACATGTCCCCACATGTCACAATAATGGGATATTCCATTATCAGAAAAAAAATCCATTAAGGGCCCATGATCACACAATGCTCTCATCACCGGCAGCCATGTGGAACAAGTGGAAGAACAATCCAGGCTGTTCCTTCCCCTGTGCAGCATGGCAAAGAGGCCATCTGCACTGTGGAAAGAAGGTGCATGTAACTCATGCTCCCATCCACAGGCAGCCAGCCAGGTGTGAACATTGGAGACATGCTCCCAGCAGAGGCACTGCCAGGATTGCAACAGGACACCACTAGAAAGAGGAAAGGTGAGGAAATGACCTTACTGTTTGTCCAAACTAAAACAGACTTGCTGATTCAATAGGATTTGCCTCATACTGACTCACAATTCAGCAATCAATTCACTGGGTCTAATACATTCAGGGCTGCATGTAATTAATGCAATTTGTACTTTGGCCCTAAATATTTTTCTAATTCAAAGTGAAATGTTTTAATTTTTAATATGTACTCTGAAGAGCCCTTGCTTTGATAGCTGCCCATTCAGAAATGCATCTTGTTGGGGAATGTAAGAGATGCACTACAAGCAGAGTAATTAGTATTCAAAAGCAGAAAATGAGCAACAATCATTTCCACACTGCCACCAACACACAGGAGCTAGCAGAGAAATAAAGCAAGCTCCTTTGTAAAAATCTACAAAGTTGATTTATTTAAAAATACTAAAAGTTTCATAGCATCTCACGGTGAGAGGCTCTGTAACATGAGTTCTTCGAACATGGAGGAAAAAGAGAGAACAGCAGATTTCAAAATGGAGGATGAACAAACTCAGATTAACTGCAGACTGAATGACAGCTAGAGGCGCAGCAATCTGTGGCTAAGGCCAACAAATAGGAAATGACATGGTCTATCTAACTCTTAAGGCCATTCCACACTACACTGGTATAGTGCTGTTATTCCACTTTCAACATCCTATGGAATCCTGGGGTTTGCAGTTTCGGGAGGGGCCAAGTGGCCCCTCCCAAAACTGCAAACCTCAGGATTCCATAGGATGTTGAAAGTGGAATCATAGCACTATAACAGGTTAGTGCGGAAACGGCCTTAGAGAGATATGCAGATAGCAACCTTAGCATGCCTATATTCAGTGGTTGCTACCTCTGACATGTCTACACTCATTAATAAATACTGACATTGGATTTATTTGAAAATCAAAGTTCTGGCTTGTCAGTGACCTCCTTATTGGTCCATCTCATTCTCCATTGTTTCTCAAAGTGACATCCAACAATGGCAGGGAGAGTAAGCCTTCAAGCAACTACTGGGCTGTTTGTTAATATCCTCCCACCATATGTCACAAGAAATGAGAGATGACTACACTTTAAAAGAATATGTAATTGACCCTAGCCACCATGGAAATGATAATACACATATGCCATAACAGAGATGTGAGTCTGCAAAGGATCATCTCTCTCTCTCTCTTTCTGCATTTCCAGATTTTTTCAATAATGGGAGGTTGAGAAAAACCTCTATTCTGGCAGAATATTTATAGGCTCAAAATTGGGTATGCGTACCATATGTGGTATCTGTTAGGAAGAATTTTCCAAAACTATAAGCAGGCTACATCTGACATGAGCAAAACAGAAAAACGGGTGTTGCTGATCAAACCCACAGGTGTTAGGAAGCTTCAGGCCTGTCCCCAGGCTCTCTCCAATTATGATTTTATTGGGCAACAAGTGTGCAGTTGTTATATGGTATGGGATCCAAATGTCTTCTAACTCACTAGCATATCAGCTGCAGGAAACTCATATGCTGCTAATGGGAAAACATTGTTAAATCCTGTGGATCAATCACATACCTTCACCATTTTGCCTCAAGGAAATGCAACCCATTTCTCATACCAGTGTTACAGCACTGTTCAATTTCCTGAGAAGTGTTGGAGGGGGGGTCTAGGGATAATGTGTCTGCATCGTCTTTTGGACAAGAGAAGATTGAAGCTCATGGTGTTTTTGCAAAAAGCAAATAAACACTGATTCCAGCACTCGGGAAAGAAAATTGTAAAGTGGGCAACACAGTCCTCACTCCTGTTCTGAGTTCACAAAGAGCCTCCTCCAGATGAGAAAAAGATCTCTGAAAATCCCAGGTTGTTTCATTCCTATACAAATTAATTTTATTTTTTGAGATAAACATGACGTTTTCTTCACTCCGAAGCATTTCCTAGCATTTTCAGTTTTTCATTCCTACTTCCCAGATCAGTTTAAATTAGCCTGGCATTTTCCAGAATAAAAATACCTCTAGTTAGCTGTCTGTTTCTGCAACTAGCTCAGATGGCCACCACCAGTAAAACACAACTTTTGTTTCTAGGACACAGATTCAGCATAGATTAAACAAAGGAAAGAGCAATGTTTCCACCAAGAAAAGAATGATCCTAATGTTTAACTAGTGACTTGTTTAACTAAAACTTAGCATTTTGACTATAAGTGTGGAATAATAATACAGAAGGCCAAATGGAAATTGGTGAGAATCAGTTTCTGAAATGTTGCATGCATGGGTTTAGATATGGCTACCCTGATCCTTTATAGCAATTCCCTTCCATCTGATGGGCTAAAGTCGATGTTAGTCCTACCAAGAAGAAATTTAAATGAATTATGCTTACTCTTGCTGTTGTTAAATGCCATGAATGGGCTTCTGGTCTCCTGGAGCCCTATTCCAACAATAAAATTACTATAGCATGCCGACTCTCAAAGGACTTACTAGGCACTAAGTAATTTAAATCACTTTGATTTCAGTGAGTCGGCTCTAGAGATGACAGCCAGTCCTATGGTTTGGTTTGAGCAATGGACTATGTCCCTGGAGACCAGGTTTCAAATCCCTGTTCAGCCATGGAAGCTCACCGTGTGACTTTGGGCAAGTTGCACTCTCTCAGCCTCAGAGGAAAGCAAGGCACACACACATATGCTGAACACACACACATGCTGAACAATCCTTGTCAAGAAAACCCCATGAGAACACACAACAATAATAAACATTGGATTTACACCAATGTGTGGAAGAAGGGGTGAGGAGACCAAATCTAAAGGGGATATTAGAGTCCAGAGGGAGAGGAGCTAGGTCAGAGCTGCCACTTAACTGGACCAGCAACAGCCGTCAGAGGTGTCTATGGAAAACAAATATGTAAGGGCTAAAGAATGCCTCCAGTGCAGCTAGAGCTAAAGGAGATATTTCCCTTCAACTCTACTTCCCACTGTAGAAGCTTCTTTTAGCTTTGAAATAGGAATAATTACTAGGTGCATGATGATGCAACCTTCCTGAAGCATGTCTGATGTGACTGGATATAAGACATCCTGGACACAATGCTGAAGTGGAAAAAGTCAGAATATAAATAAATTATTAAAGTAACAGCACAAGCCCCATCTTAATGGTTTAGAAGATGCTAGAAAGCCTTTTGCCAGGAATCTCTCCCTGCTGAGCCGCAGCCAGCAAGAGAGGAGAGAGATCAGGAATACTTGGAGAGTCCAAATATACCAAAACACCAGGAAAACACAAGTTGAGCCAGGTCAAGGTCCAGTCCAAAGGTTCAGGAGGCATCCATCCATCCATCAGACCATCCATCCAGAAGGTTTCAGGAAGCAGGAGATACAAAGGTTGTGAGGGCTTGCTAATAATTTGCTGCAAGCAAGAAGCAGCTATGCCAGCAGACTTAAATAGCCCCTGTGAGCTGCTTGTTATTGTTTCCTTAGCCTAGTCCATGCAGCCTCCCTCTGAGCAGCCCGTTTTAGCCTTCTGTGTGATTGAGGGCTGATGGGCACAACTGGCTGCAACTCCTCTGCATCACCGCTGGTTCTCTCCCCGTCAAGAGCTGGCTGGGGCAACTCTATTTCTGTTTGATCTTCCAGTGCAGGGGATGTGTGCAGGTTGACTCGCTCACTCCCTGGCTTGGCCCCATGCACAATCAGTTGCTCCTCAGTCACTGCAGCAGCATCTATCACACCTTTGAAGGCATGAGAGAGGGACAAGAGAGGCATGGATGAGTCCATTCCTTTCTCTCAATTATTTCTTCTAGCTGGAGTAGAGATAACTGACCTAGCATGGCCGTTTGATATATCACCAAAGAGGAGCACAAAAGGGAATACAGATTTAACCTTAATGTATTTACTGCGTTCTGTTATCTGCTGCCCCTTAGCATCTAGTCCTCACTCTGAATGGAATAGCCTTCAGAGCACAGGATGTCTCAACGAACCATCCTCTGGTGGCCCTCAAATTGAGGACTGTCCTCTATAAACTAAGACAGTCGTCTTCTCAAGATAAATGGAAATATGAAAGTGCTTTGTTATTCCTCACAGCTGAAAAAGTCAAGTTTCTTTTTAGGAGTTTTGTGGCATTCTTTCCATTCTCTTCACTGAATGCCAGGAGCCAGGCAGAGTGACAGGTCTTGGCCCAGCAAGGAGCTGGCAGCAGCAGTAGGTGAGTTACCAAGGCAACTGCAGGGGGGCAAGCTGTTACTGGGTTTGCCAACCTTAATGTTACCAGTATTTTTAAAAATACACACCTAGAAATAGTAAAGACATGAGAGGTGCAATAGGGAAGATTATTGTCTGGTCCCAATCCTACCAAAACTAGTACACTCAAAACTTACCTTGAGGATCTAATTTTCTTATATTGGCTGGGAGATTTTGGAAGCCGTAGTCCCCAAAAGTAACTTTCTCAGCCTCTTATCAAATCAGAAATTAGTAAATAACTCAGACCATCAGAACCTGCAAAAACATTTCTATATGCTATTCTTTTGCTCATATTGTTATTTTTAATCTGACCATTTACATTCATTATGGTTGCTAAATAGATAGCTTCATATTTTTTCAAAGGAAGAGGAAGCTGACTCAGTTTTCTAAGATTTTGTTTTGTTTTCCAGCGATGTATTTTCTACCCATTTTTAAGCGGAGTGAGCTTAGTACGCTAGAGGCCACCATGTGCCAAAGCGTGCTGACTATGAGCAGACACAGCTTGGAGGTGCCATTCCAAGGTAAACTTAAATTGACCAAGCACATGTTCATGGAGAAGGGACTATAGTTGCACTGAAGACTCTGTGTGTGTGTGTGTGTGTGTGTGTGCGCGCGCGCATGAACTAGATCAAGAGATTGCTCAGTGTTTATTGTGTCTGCAGTATTAAGTAGTAAAAGGGATTGTTTCAAGTAACTCAGGAAGAAGAGGAAATTGTGTCTGGACCGGAGCACCTTTGGCTTGCCGTCTTTCTGAGGGGTGTGGGAAAAGGCACTTCACCATTAACAGGTCATAGCTCGGTGACACAGATTAGGCTGTACCCCTATTTTATGGCATCATAGCTTGGTTGCAGACCAGTAAAAATGCTCATCACTCACTGCTCTGTGCAGCAAAGGTTTATGAACCATTTGTTTTACATGACTCTCTATAAATTCTTTCCCTCTACAGTAATACTTATTTCCCTGCCAACAACATGATATATCAAGGCACTCTCTCTCTCTCTCTTTCTTTTCAGCCCTTCACAAAAACCCAAGGCCATATAGAAAGGCTTTGTGTTACAGAATCAGTTTTAAGTCAAAAACATGGATTAAACATTTTTTATTACTTTTGAGAAATTTGGTAGGTAGGTGCCATGGCTTTTCAAATGAATTGTCAGTAATGTTTAGCAAAATCAAAACAGATGCTTTGTTGGCTAGTAAAACAGTAGCAGCTGCAGGGGAGGATGTGGAGAATGTACTTCCTTTTTCTTCTGCTAGTTCCCCTTTGTCTCCTCTCCTTTTCTTTACCATGGTGTCTTTTGCTGCCTCTGGAATGATATATATCATCACAGAAATGCTCAGGTGGCTCCATTGGGAAAGAACAAGGAGTGTATTGTATGACAACTTCTTTAAGCTGCTTTCTCAATAAAAAAGGATATAAGACATATGTTAAGTTCCTCTGCAGAACTTTGTTTAGCTTACACCAGTGTCAAATGCTCCAGCTTTGTTTATTTAGGAAGTGAAAAAAATATAGAAATTATAATATTGCTAAAATTTACTGTATAGCATATCTAACAGCAACAGGAACAAGTGTGATAAGTTGCAACTGGTAATAAAGGGGGAATGGTCTTATCCTACTTACTACGTGTCAGGGATTCAAGGTGCTCATCCACCTTAGGTACATCAATGAGGGTAAACAACAACATTGCAAGGTAGAACATCAGCCAATTCAGCCCGAGCCAGGGGAAATTCAGGCCTTATAATACATTTTTGAGGCTTCTTGACAACAAGAGGCAAAATACTGTACCCTCTGATCCCAAAAATCCCAAGCCAAAACATGATTCAGAGTTTAGTAGTGGCAACCAAGCAGCCAGGTGACTGATTTAGAACTAGGGTCCTAACAATATACCCACACACATATATACCAACCAAATTGTATGGAGGGTTTTGTTTTTGTTTTTTACAATACAGAATGATAAGAAACCCTGCAAATTAGGATAATTAGCAATTAGGATAATAAGGAGAACAATTCAAGAATTTACATAGTGGACAAAAACAGGGGTTGAGCGTGTTCACTCTGGTGAACAGAAGACTGAGGGATGACATGATTGCATTCTTTAAATATCTAAAGGCTGTCACAGAAAGAAGGGCTGAGGTTTGTTCTCTGCTGCCCCAGGTCTATTGGTTTTAAATTACAGGAGGGCAGTTTTAAATTGATGGTCAGAGTGGTCTGGCAATGGAAGCAATCACCTGTAGAGGTGGTGGGATCTCTTTCTCTGGATGTCTTCAAAATGAGGCTGGATAGCTACCTGCTAAGGATGGTCCAGTTGCGTTTATGCACTGAGCAGGTGGTTGGACTCAAGGGCTTTTGGTGCCCCATTCTGTGATTCCGTGCATTAACTATTGATGTAGTTATCACATTTTTTTTAAGAAAAAAGTGGTATTCTATCCTGAGACCTTCATATATAGGGTGAGAGATAAATGTTTGAGAGCCAACATAGTTTAGTGATTTGAATGTTGAACTAAGATTCAACATTGATCTAGAGGATGAAGATTCAAGTCCCCATTCAGCCATGGAAACCAACTGGGTGACCCTGAGCAAGTCACACACTCTTCGCCTCTGAGAAAGGCAATGGCAAACTGTCTTTGAACAAACCTTGCCAAAAAACCTGTGATAAGATCACCTTAGTGTTGTCATAAGTCAGAAATAACCTGATGATGCACAACAACATAGACATTTAAATAGATAACCCTGTAACAAAAACATTCAAAGAGGTGAGCAAACAGAGCTGCCCAACGATCACTAAACATACTCAGCCCTGAATAGGGGTCACAGGAAAGCAAGAATGCCTGTTTGTTAATCTAAAAGAATTACATCCTCTTTTTCACTATACAATAGCACCCAAGGCATTAAAATTGTAATAAATGATAATAAGAAAATTACAATGATCAAGATCAAAACTTGAAACCATTTGACAGGCAATAATAACATCTGGAAACACTTTTAAAAATATTGTCTAGGCAAAATTAACTTAAACCATTTCTGCACTAGACTGTTATAGCGCGATTATTCCACTTTCAACATCCTATGGAATCCTGGGGTTTGCAGTTTAGGAAGGGGCATTTAGAATTCTCAGTCAGAGAGCTCTTTGGCCTCAGTAAACTGAAAACCCCAGGATTCTATAGGAAGTTGAAAATGGAATAAAAGCTCTATCCACAGTCTAGTGCGGAAATGGCTTTAGTCAAGGGAGGAGTCAAAACTTTATTACATGATTTAACTGAGGTTGTTGTACCTTGGACAAATCATGAGACAACATGACTCAGTGGAAAGGACTATAACGCTTGGTATAGCAGAAGGAAGGAAGGAAGAAAAGAGGAAGACCACATTACAGCTAAATAGACTCAATCAAGGAAGCCACAGCTCTGAGTTTGTAAGACCTAAGCAGGTCAGTTTGATGACCAGGGCTCTTGGAGATCTCTCATTCATCATAAGTTGAAATTGACTCAATGGCAAATAAACAGTCCTTTCTGCACGAGGAAGTTAAAACAGGCCAAGGCATCCTGGCACGGAGGTCGTCCACACCTTGGATCGGACTAGGTCCGGACTACTTACCTTAGTTCCGCACCTTAATCTGATCCAAAACACCCAAAAGTAGTCCTCCAGCGCGCTAAGTGAAGACCGGAAAAATCCAGTCTTTCAATCTTCTGGAGCGCGCCATTGTGTTCCTGCTGACCTGTGCAGATGCACAGGCTCACACCAATGCAAGCCTGCAATCAGCGGAAGGCGGGCTGTGGACGTGGCCA